>CM061534.1:206905798-207141323 GCA_030545055.2 Neoaliturus tenellus | reverse complement strand
TGATACACGTGGTCAAACACATGATAAAAGTGAGGTTAGAAAACGTGGTCAAAAGTTTGGAAATTTCCCGCCATCTTGACTCACTTGGTCAAACACGTGGTAAAAGTGAAATTAGAACACGTGGTCAAAATTTTGGGAATTTCCCGCCAAAGCAGTTGTCATCTTGGAAAAGGGGCGTTCTTGACCTATATGGTCAAACACGTGGTAAAAGTGAGGTTAGAACACATGGTAACAGTTTAGAATTTCCCGCCAAAACAGCCACCATCTTGACTCACGTGGGCAAACACGCGGTAAAAGTGAGGTTAGAACACGTGATCAAAAGTTAGGTTAGGAAATTTCCCGCCAAAACAGCCGCCATCTTGGAAAAGGGACGTGGCCAACACCACGTGACTGATGACGTCATCGGTCACAATTTGAAGAAACATTTAGGTGAAGTTAGGTTATAATCGGTTGGCTTAAGTTAGGTTTCACTCTCGCAAAACACTTAACTAGGCTACTTAGAAAGTTTTAGCAATAAGTATTGTAATAAGTATAAAACAAGGCTAAAAGCAAGGGTAAGTGAGAGTGAAACCTAACTTAAGCCAACCGATTATAACCTAACTTCACCTAAATGTTTCTTCAAATTGTGACCGATGACGTCATCAGTCACGTGGTGTAGGCCACGTCCCTTTTCCAAGATGGCGGCTGTTTTGGCGGGAAATTTCCTAACCTAACTTTTGATCGCGTGTTCTAACCTCACTTTTACCGCGTGTTTGCCCACGTGAGTCAAGATGGTGGCTGTTTTGGCGGGAAATTCTAAACTGTTACCATGTGTTCTAACCTCACTTTTACCACGTGTTTGACCATATAGGTCAAGAACGCCCCTTTTCCAAGATGACAACTGCTTTGGCGGGAAATTCCCAAAATTTTGACCACGTGTTCTAATTTCACTTTTACCACGTGTTTGACCAAGTGAGTCAAGATGGCGGGAAATTTCCAAACTTTTGACCACGTTTTCTAACCTCACTTTTATCATGTGTTTGACCACGTGTATCAAGATGGCGGCTGTTTTGGCGGGAAATTTCCAAACTGTTGACCATGTGTTCTCACTTTTATTATGTAATTGACCACATGTGTCAAGCTCACGCGTGATGTATACTAGTCTTTAATTTTGGAAGATACTCAACTATTAGAACAGCTCAGGAAGATTTCCTCCCAGGACCAGAGCTCTTTCGAAGTGGTGCTTCCCAGCTCCATGGCGTTAGCTTTATCATGGCTCATGTGAAAAAACATCAACCATGGCGTGGTTCCCCTACGAGAGCCTAGTTTCCCTTCTATGGGTCTAGGTTCTCCTCTACGAGCCTAGATACGCCTTTTTTAAAGTAGTGTTTTGGCGAAATAATCCACTGTAAGAGCTGTTTTGCCTTAATTCGTCTACATTGTTATAGTTTAAGCAAAGAGGTGACCATTGCCCGGAAGAAACATTCAAATCCTAAAAGCAACATTCACAATTAACTTTATACTGTAGTATATACAATTTAAATTTTCTAGTGTGTTTGATAGTTGCCAATTATTGTTAGGATACCTTTAACATTCCCTCATTTGACATGATTTAGCTTAATTCGTTCGCATAAGGTATGCTAGTCTTGTATTTTGAAGGCTACTAAACTATCAAAACAGCTCAGGAAGATTTCCTCCCATGGACCAGAGCTCTTTCGAGGTGGTACTTCCCAGCTCCATGGCGTTGTCTTTTATCATGGCTCATGTAAAGAACATTAACCATGACGTGGTTCCCCTACGAGGGCCTAGGTTCCCTTCCATGGGTCTAGGTTCTCCTCTACGGGCATAGCCACACCTTTTTTTATTTAAAAGTGGTTTTTGGGCAGAATAATCCACTTTGAGAGCTGTTTTGATTGCAAAAATGTCTATAATTTACAATGTTTTACGACCCCTCCACCGACCTAACAACGTAATGGCCCCCAAAGAAATAAATTAAATCGCTACCTCCGTGTTCCGATAATCTAAAAACTGTCGATACAAAATATTAATACTCTTTAACACGCAAAAACTCTTTATTCTAATGTGAGTAGACTAAAGGCTTCCCACCCAAAAACGTTATATTTACATAATATGATGTATAAAATATATTAATACAACCAAGCTGTACATGTGGTACATCAAACACACCCCCACAGCATGTTAAAAGCTTTAATAAAAATTGTGGCGTAGAGCTTCCTTCTCTAGATGGTCCCCTCACATTACTATATGCTGTGAGATATTACAAACCATTCACGTCAGACTGTTCGAAGGAGTAGTCAGGGCCTTCCTCAGACCCCAACGCCTCAATCTACAAGGCCTTCTATGAGGTTCAATTTTAACGTGGTCGAAGGAAGCGTTGTACTTTGACTCATACAGAGGTTTACGGGCCTTTTCGTCAGCCGCGCCAGGGACCTCAGGACCGTTCCAAGGAGTAGCCCGAACCCTCCTCGGGTCGGGGCGCCTCAATTTACTAGGCCCTCACATTCATACAGAGGTTTACGGGCCTTTTCGTCAGCCGCGCCAGGGACCTCAGGACCGTTCCAAGGAGTAGCCCGAACCCTCCTCGGGTCGGGGCGCCTCAATTTACTAGGCCCTCACATTCATACATAAATGTACGGTCAGTACTCGCTATCCACCACCCCAGTTTAAAGCTATAAAATTATATAGAAGCCCAGCAAGGAAGCGCTAAGCCGCATGAGTCTATATATATGTGCTTCCAAATGTGGGGAGAATGCTTGGGTTGTACCCATTTACAGGCCAGATTGTGTAAGCCATTCGAAAAGCTCTATTTATAAACGTAATATTTAATACAAAACGCTAACACAAATTTACAGTATTCCATGTCGATAACTACATTAGAAAAGAAAAGTATGTACAATAATGATGGCTAATTACTCTGCAAAGTCTATTTAAACATCTATTTGATGTAACAACTTGGAATTGCGACAAGTAACACTTCTACATTTAAAGTGCCCGATAGCATTTCGACTCCACGAAATATTTTTTCAAAATATTCATCGAAAACGGTTGGAGTCAATTTAACCAGAGACATGAATGGTATATGACCTGAATCTTTTCCTAGTTTTATTGTTATGCCAATATGAGCGTTTGAAGGAGCATTTTCCGTAATTTGATCAACTATATGCTCTGAAAATACTAGAGGCCATTCGCATGTCTCTATCGAACCTGTAAGAAAAAACGTATACTCAAAAGACGTAATACAAAATTTTGCATTTTCATTTAACTTTCTCTTTGACAAAAATTTCAGAAATACCGCCATATTTGTCTGTTTAATCAATAAGAGGAATACAGCTCAAAACACGTCCGACCAGTACGAGAGTTGGAAGGAGAATGATCAAACGAGCTAGTGACAACCATAGACATCCATGGAGCACTGGTGTATGTGTGCTAGTTCACATGGTTCTCTGAATTTTGTAACCATATGGGACAGTATCATAATCATCGTCCAATTTTCTCTTTGCTCCAGTAATTTTAAACTGTTTGACTTCATCTACTGTGACAATGTCTCGGGTTTTTGTCCTTCTGATTCGGCTCTCTTTGATTTCCAGTACTTGAGCGGCTTCATTGAGAACCATTGCTTTCAATGTATCAAAGTTGACATCTTTTGACGTCTTAAAATTTAAGGTTAGTCCCTTTACCTTACAGACAGAGACTAGTTTATTTTGGTTTGTGGAATACACAAGGTAGGCATAGGTTTTAGGGCCTCCAGACACAAACTCGACTATGTAAGATCCTGGGCCGTAGTCCTTGGCAAGTTCGTCTGTCATCTCCCCAAGGTAATCACCAGTGTTAACTCTATACAGGCCGTCCCGGAAGTAATAAACGCAGCTGTCCGTGTCGTAGTATAAAACTTGTGCACCAAGTGCATCTAAATGTTCATACAACTTTAATCTAGCGTGGGCAGTGGTGTAAGCTGCGATCACTACATTCACGGTCCTCAAAGGTTCACTAGCCTCGTCAGCCATTTGCCAATTTACAAGGAGAACTTCTTCGTTTATGATTTGTATTAAATTCACTTGTCCTCCAGGCTGGGTTAACAATCTGAAGAATTCCTTAGAATCCCGTATAATTGAAGTTTTTGCCATATTTTCTCTCTGCCCGAACTTTCCCCAGAAAGAATTCAACATGAGTTTCGCTACTGATCGCAGCCCCGCATTCTTAGCAATCTTGTCTTTCTCAAGCTGAACTCCTTCATGTTTAAAATAGTCCATGATATACTGGTCTTGGTCTTGTTCAGTCTTACACCAAGAGGGGAACCCTGATGCCTCTTGTTTCATTTTTAAAAATTTATTTATAAAATCCGTGAACAATCCCCCGTTTTCATAGGTGGCCACTTGGTATTCCCATAACTCGTACATATCCAGGATGGTATAGCCTTTCTCTACAGCCTTCCGTATCTCATCCATTGTCCACGTCCCCACTATAGCCCGTTCCTCGCTCTCATGTAGGCAGTCGCCCTGATTTAAGGTTTCCCCGCAGGTGCGACATAACACGAACATTAATTTATTGTTCATTTTAGCGGGGAGTACGGGATGGTAGAGATCCCAAGGTGGTAGAATCTTACATTTCAACAATCCGTCAACGTCAAGGCCACGTGCTCTGCACTCCTCATTACCTATATAAATTTTAGGGTGTCCGATAGGATATTTGCAGTATTTATTTACATAGGGGTACAAAGAGCAGACGTCTACATACTGAATCGTTTCACCCTCCTCGCATTTGTGATAGGCTTTGGCATTGCCTGTCCTGCCTCCAAAGAACGAATCTCTTGGGTTAAGGGGAAGATTGTTCAAAATTGGTAGTTTATTAAGATGATCTAGTTTATTTTCCTTCTTCAGCCTGCTAAACTCACATTCCCACATTTCTACGATATTATAGTCAGAAAGTTTATCAATTTTGGATTTTGTTCTCTCATACCTAATGTGAAGAGTGTCAGACGGATCCTCCTTCAAAGGTTCTTCCCTTCTGTATGGGTAGCATTTGGGACAGCCATGCCAGTAGCATCCGTGGAATTCATAGATGTTCTCTCCATCAAACCCGTCTACTTTTAGCCCATTAATTTTGGCTTCTTTGCCCCGGCCTGCATGCTGTATCTTAATTCCACGTTTCTCCTCCTCCCACGTCAACCATTGCAATGCAGCAGCTGATTGAGTGTCGGAAAAACGATATCCACCTTTTGGAATCAAGCCAATCGTATCAGGTTTTAGGAAATTACGGCGGAAAGCTAGGTTGCAAGCGCTGGCTATAGTTATCGCTTCAAGGAACGGGTCTACTTTGCATTGCTCAAGAAGTAAGGCTCTAAATTTAATACAGGCTTGTGCCAAAATCTCGACATCTGAAATGCAATATTCTAAGATCTCTTTTTGAAAATCAAATTTATAATCTTCTGCTACTCGCTCGTCATACCACTTTTCAAAAGCTGAGTGGGACTCTTCAAACATAGAGTCTGGACAGTAATACTCCTTGGCTGGCATAGGGCCTACGTAATTTTGATTCGCCAATGTGTTGAAGAGGTGAGGGAAATAGCCTTTCTTTTTCTCTGGAGGCAGGTCAAACGCTTTAGGGAGTGCAGAGAGGGACATGGGGAAGTAGCTAAGTGAATCAATGAACCGCACATTATCTACTTCAATTAGGATTGCTTTGGTCCCTCGAGAAGTAACGTTTGGTACGAATTTAGTTTCTTCCATTAAATACTTTAAAATAAATTGGAAGTCAAATCCCTGTCCATTATGGGCGATCACACATACAGTCTTAAAATTTTTCCTCACCTGCATGACATAGTCCATAAACTGTTTGACAGGGTCTTCTTTGAATATATTTTTCCTTTCCGAACAAGTTTCACACTCACTTCCTTTGATGCACTTAAAACAATACTGCTGGGACACGCACAAGTTGACTCTATGAACTTTAGTTTCACTATCAGAAGTCAGTGATTCGTCTTGGCGGGTCTCCAAGTCAAAGAATATAAACAAGAAATCGCGGTCTTTAGGGCTTTGCTTATCGACACGCATGAAACACTGGTGGTCAGCCGGTTTATAGTCTTTGCAAGTATTACAAAACACTTCGCCACATACGTGGATTGACTTACGTTTAGTTGGAAAGTCCATTTTTTGGCAATCATGGCAAAACTTAATAGATTTACAAACTTGTCCACGATGAGCTATCAAACACTGCTCGTTTTTAAAGTGGCGACCACAAAATCGGCAACTAAGGCCACCATGTTCAAGCTTACATGGAGGAGATATAGAATGACAGGAAGAGCATTTGTTTGAGCAACGATGGTCATACTTTTTGTTGTAAGGGGAATGGCACGCTTCACAGTAATAATTACAAACAAAAGCAGCGGTGAGACTAGTAATTACATTATAATGACCATTATGAAAAAGCAAGTTAATTTTAAGGTTAGCATCTTCACTGCCACCAGAAAAGTATACATCACGGCCTTTCGAGTTGTAGTTGTAAACAGTTATTCTGTACTTTTTAAGATGGGCTTGAAGCTTCTCAAGCTCAGGAATGCCTGCACCTTCCTCTGGGATCTCTACCCTCGCCTTTGCAATTAATTTTTTAGCTTTACGGGTTTGCCTAAGGCCTTTATCCTTTCGAATAAGTTCCAGTTGGGGGTCATTTTTCGCATACGCTTTTGCCACTACCAAAGCCCTGGGGAGACATAAATTATCTTTATTTTTTATGACAACAATTCCCTTCCTCGCCTTACACTCTTCTTCGAAGGTATTATAAAATCCAGGGCGTTTTCTACCACGACCTACAGGCACATTAACTCTTACCACATCAACTCTAAATGTATCAGTTGATTTAATATTTTCAGAGTTTGACTGGACTATTCCTCCAAAAATACTCCACAATACGTCACTGTTAACTTCAGAGGCTGGACGTGGAACCACATACCCCGACTCTTTTGTTTTTAAATTTATGCTATCTAATGTAAACCCAAGATAATCAGAGGGATTACACTCGGATTTTGCCTTCTCAACAATTTTAGCAAAACCTTGCCTAAGCCATTCAAATTCTGACGTTCCGGCTGGGGGGTTTGTAAACTTAAAAATAGTTTTAAGGCCATACAACCTGAATTTTTTTATGTACGTCCGGTCTTCACTAATAAAATGGATCGGCTCAGTAATATTTGGAGAGTCTACTATAGAAGATGACTCCATTTTTATAAAAATACTAAGCTTACTTAATTATAAAGAGCAAATACAACCTATAATAAAAAGTGAGGTTATGTTACACAGGGTACAAACAGTACCGCGCCTTAAACCAAACTGAAGCAATAAAGTTAATGACTCTGGATTTATAAGGGCTCACTAGAGGGACACTAGGCACTCACTCAAGTTTTACTAATATATTTGTACAGTAAAAGTACAATAAAAAGTAGGGTTATTTTACACAAGATTGCCACGTCTGTACAGTACGACGTCTGGAAAGACACTGAAGCAATAGAGCTGATAGCTCTGGTTTTATAGAGGCTCACTAGGGACTCACTCTGGTTATACTAATATATATCTACAGTAAAAGTACAATAAAAAGTAGGGTTATTTTACACAAGATCGGCACGTCTGTACAGCACCACGTCTGGAAAGACACTAAAGCAATAGAGCTGATAGCTCTGGTTTTATAGAGGCTCAGTAGGGACTCACTCTGGTTTTACTAATATATATCTACAATAAAAGTACAATGAAAAGTGAGGTTATGTTACACGAGATCGGCACGTCTGTACAGTACCACGTCTGGAAAAACACTGAAGCAATAGAACTGATAGCTCTGGTTTTATAGAGGCTCAGTAGGGACTCACTCTGGTTTTACTAATATATATCTACAATAAAAGTACAATGAAAAGTGAGGTTATGTTACACGCACGTCTGTACAGTACCACGTCTGGAAAAACACTGAAGCAATAGAGCTGATAGCTCTGGTTTTATAGAGGCTCACTAGGGACTCACTCTGGTTATACTATATGTATAGTAAAAGTACAATAAAAAGTGAGGTTATGTTACACGCACGTCTGAACAGTACCACGTCTGACACTGAAGCAATAGAGCTGATAGCTCTGGTTTTATAGAGGCTCAGTAGGGACTCGCAGTAATTTTACTACTTGCTAGAGGGCAAGTGCAGTGTAAGGTTATGTTACGCAAACCAACAGGTCTCTAGTACTACGTCTGGAAATACACTGAAGCAATATAGCCGATAGCCCTGGTTTTATAGATACTCAAGGGGGCTCAGTCTGGATTTACTCTCACTAATACGTTGATGGATAAAAATACTAGTAATAAATAAATATGAGGTTATGTTACTCTATTAAAAATACGCCTAACAATCCTACGCCTATAAGAAAGCATAGAGCTGACAACTCTAGTTTTATAGAGGTTCACTCTGTTTCTTCACTAATATATTGTTAGAATAAGATTACAGTAAAAATTTGAAGTTATATTACGCAAGAGCAACACGTCTTACCACAGCTAAAAAGAAAATACTAATAATACAGATTTTATAGTCCAATTAAAAAGCTTATGTTAATAGATAAATATTTTTTGCTCCAATATTTTAAAGCGCGCGGCCCATAGGAGCCTAGAGTCCGTGTGTAAGGTAACCAATAACGGTAAAAAACAAATAATTATATCCTATATACAATAAACACTCTTACCCATACACATACACGCTCACTCACAGTTAAAATAAAGGATACTAATACGCAAACAATAATTCAGAAGATCACCAACAGGACGCCCGATCACTACATAGACCCAACACACAATGCGCCGGGGAGCTAACGGTTATTATAGAGAGGGAAAGCAATATATTTAGACATCACCTTATTTGGCAATGCAAACAATATTCTGTTAGTCCAGAACTATTGGATGGGCATATGAGTCACCGGATATTGCGGAATAGTCACTTAGCCCATTGGGACACGTAAGCAAGGAAGTGCGTTATAACTGCATCTAAATCTGGCGACACACCATAATTTACGAGCACCACGCAATCACTGCATGGGATGAGGGGGAATGGGACGGAAATAGACGCCGGCTAGATGTCCAGCACCGCTCTCGCTATTAGGCACAATTATATAGTTTATTAACAATACCTTTATAGCTCAGATGGTAAAGCATAATAATTACCAACTTTAGGTCCCGTGTTCGATTCCTGAGCAGTCCACTGGTACTTTTTACCAATAAAATAGTCATTCACTACAGTATAATGTTAGGTTAAATGCATAGACCACGGTAAAATTACCTGGAATTTATTTCCCCATAAGAGCCCATGTTGGGTCCTGAAGAGCGCGGCATAACTACTATAAATGCAATGTAATATCCATTTAAAACCTCAAAAGATTGAAATTAGTGTTAATTTTGAGTGTTCGTAAGAAGTTCTTTTGAGCTTTCAAACCCAAAATTGTGACTGCATTACTTATACCTGTGTATTTTTACCATTCGTTCAATTTAGAAATTTATTTCATATACCAGTTAAAAAAATCATGTTGATCATTAAATCGTTCAACATATGTGGGGATGCCGAGTGTTTCGCGATCCCCTGAGGATCAGTTACTGGCCATTAAAACTTCAGCTGCTGGTAAGAGGTTGTCGTAAAATCATTAATGAAGTTTTATCGTGGTTATGTAATGCTCCATTTTGTGTTGTGTTGTTTTACCACGATTTGGTTTGAAATAAAATTAGATTTAAATCTATGTAAACTATTTTTAATTTGTGTGCTTGAAATATAAATTTTACTATAGTATTGTTTTATTTTATTGTTTTATTTTACTAACCTTACACTCTAGTTTATATTACTACTAGGTTTTCCCCGCTTCTTTCCTCGTGTTACTTGCCGTCAGGTTAAGCTCGTTCACTAAGCTCATCACTCGTCGTCACACTCACCCACCGTTGGGTTTATCTCGTTCGCTACACTCACTTGTTGTCACGCTCACCCTATAATATAAGAAGTCACTGGAATACCTAAAATTGGATTTTTTAATTGAATTTGTTTCTTAGCAATAAATAAATTTTATTATTAATAGTTACAAATTTTATTTTTCGTAATGTTTTTTTATAAAATGATATTCTACGTTTCTTTTGATGCCTCCAAGAATATGGGTACTCATGATGATCAGTTGAGTAATTTTCGAGTGAAAGCGTAACAAACATATGGGGATTTACATTTATAATGTTAATAGGGATATCCAAAAAAATTTTATAAATATGTATTATTTCTATCCATGCGCCTAAAAATATCTTCCAATCCAGTAAAATTATTTAGTTAGTTTACTCTCTACGAATAAAAAAGTACAGTTACAAAATTACTATTAAAATTTTACTGATACAATTTACTGATACAGTTACAAAAAATGACTATAACAAATTTAAATCTATCAATCTCTTATCGGCCTTGACACCTAATTTTGTAAAACTATTCTAAATTTTTATTTCTTACGTTAAACAGCCTAAAAATGTCAAAAATATTTGTTTTTATGTAGGACATATTTTGGAAGAATTAAACTACACACACTACATGCAAGATCTATTTGATACTCTTAGGTTGTTTAACGGTTTTAGAATTGTTTAAAAAAATATTTGTGACACATATATTTTTTTAAAAAGTATGCTAACCTGACCCACGGCGATTACTTTCCTCCACAGTAAGCAAAATTGATCTACTATTATTAACTACTATTATTACTACTATTATTAAACTACTATTATTACTGACTATATATTATAGTCATTATTTAATTATACTTTACTTGTTGGCTAAGGTCCTGCCATGGAAAAAATACATAACGTTACTTTACGCCAACACTCCGAGCCTTTTCACCTACCCCCCTCTACCAGGTGGCGGGCGATCACGGTTACCTCAACGCCGCGTCGCGTCGGTTACCATGACTACTGACTGTTTGATTACAACGTACGCTTTGATGTGTGGATATATAAGCACAAGAGTCAACACTGTCATCGCAAATACCGTCGATATTTTTGTGTCAAGCGAGTATAAAATTCAATACAATATCCAGTGACCCTCCCTACCTGTTTGTATTTTGTTTGCTTAAACCGTATAGGTATTTTCAGCAATACAAACATTCATAAATATTTGCTTTCAGTCACACTGAAGTAAAGACAACCTTTTCAATACATTTAAGTAGCAAATATAACCCACTACATGAAAATAAATAAATCGAATGAATTTATTACTACTATTATTTTTTCATTGATTTATAATTTATTATGAATTTATTTATAATTTTTCATATAGTGTGCAATACATTTATTCAGTGAAATTTGTATACGAATGCAATTAAATACACATGAACTTTATTTCTTATGGTTTATTATTGTTTATGATCCTTTCTTAGCTAACGATCTTTATTAGCAAATCGTTGTAATGCAAGCCAGGGAGTAATCACAGAGAGAATATAATCTGTGGATTATAATTAATTGTATAGAATACGTTCTGAGCTCTGTGTGGTTGTGATAGTATACCAGTCGAATCTTGGTTAATAATTAATCACAATAAACCAACTTTTAAACATCTTACTGGCAATAAATAATGATTTAGAATCAAATTCTAGATAAGATTACTAACATTTAATCTAAATACCCTTATGAAAATTTATTTTATATGAAAAAGCTTATCGTGACATAAGTCCTTTGTTCAGTATTAAGGGATGTTAGAATTAGTGATGTATAAATTAGAAATCTCTTTGTTTAACGCTTTATCGGTGGTTTTGCGTAAAAAGAAAATTACCAAAGATAACAAAAAATAAGAAAATCTCTAAAGGAATAAATAAGTATTTCAAAAATTTTTATAGACAAAAAATCATCTTAACTCTGGAAGCTGGCTCTCCAATAAAAACAGAAAATGTCCAATAAAAACCGATAATTAGAAAATATTTGAAATATTTTAACATTGAAATTAGTAATCTAGTAATAATCTTAGTACAGTAAACTGATTTTAAAAAGTTTAATATAAAATACTGAAATAATGCTAGCTGATGAGCTCATTTCATCCCATCCAACATATTAGGCGAGTAACGGTTGTGTTGGTAACACTGTATTTTCCGATATCCACAACATGTGACCGCTAGGCCTCCCAACCTCCCAGGTCATAAATTCCTTTTCTGTGTTTGTATTTATCTAATGTTCTATTCTTTTTAACTACTCCACACTTAACTTATAACTTTAGATGAACATTTTTCATGTTGAAATAATAAAATGTCTTCCAACACAACTCGATATATTTACACTTATACTGTAATTGTTTAAAATTTACAATTTAGTCTCGGATTGGCTCTGATGACGGCCGGTGTGACTGGTCGAAATCAATCGCCATTTTAAGATATTTTATACATATTTACCGTTTTGTAAACAATTACAGTATAAGTGTAAATATATCGAGTAGTGCTGGAAGACGTTTTATCATTTCTACCTGAATATCAGTACTAACACGTATAATGCTAATCAAGAAGTTATGAACAATTTGTGTTGCCGTTATTGTTCTTTTTATCACTTAAGCAACATGTCATTTTTTTGGAGAATGTAGAAATAAGTAACACTTTTAATTTTGTTCTATTTCATTTCCATGGACACTCGGTTTAGTTATTTGTTTACCAGAAGCACGATCAGGTGGTTGAGTTCATCACCGTAAGTTTGTTTACATTCTCTGCTTAAGTGGATGAGTGTTTCTACGTTCTGGAGCACATGCCTCAGAAGCAGAGGCGTAAATGTTTAAACTACATTTTACGAGCATTTCACCTCAAATAAATTGAATTGCATAAATGAAATTGTGAAGTTTGTTTCATACCATCGGGGTTCCAATTACATTAATTTGTTATTGATTGTCAGTGATATTGTCATTTAGTTATAGATAGAGATGAACTAAGACAATGTCAGTTATGGGTGAGAGTTTTTAACCAATGGCATCACCAGGAGCCTGTTTCATAAAAAGTGTCAGGTTTGACAATTCCGACAATTTGACACATTAGTCAAAAACAATTAATTATTTGTAAATTATACTATTCGACAGGTGACAATTTTATAAATGTAAATTATCACATGTTTTATATATTTTTTTTAACAAGTTGACAATTCTCACAAAAACACATGTTAAGAAATTGTCAAGACATGACATATTTGTAAGAAATCTTCGACATAACATTGTAAATTTTTAAACTTATATGAAACAAAAATTTGTAGAATTGTAGATATGTCAAATGTACCTGTCACCTGTCACCCTTTCACACCTGTCACTTTTTATAAAACAGGCCCCTGAAAGAGAACTTATTATGATTCTAGTAATTGAAACCAATAAATTTAAATTATCACTAATTTATATACGCTCTGAGAAAATAATGAAAAGTACAGTAGTTATTATACAGGGTCATTGATATAAGTGTTCCAGCTGTTTCACTTGAAAACCGTGATATTGAAAAAGTTAAATGGTAACACCAGTGTACTTTTGTTTATTTATGATTTAATTTTTTTCAAAAGTTCGCCATTTTTAAAACATAGCAGCCAACTCAACATTTTTAAGTGACATATCCCAATTTTTATGTCATTTTTTGGATTGTACACGTAATTTGAAAACTTTTATCACTTTTTATTTTCGGTTGAATTAAGACAAAATGACAATGAGAAAAAACCTCTTCAAATTGCGTGTAAAATTCATAAAAAGTGGGGGTCCATGGTTGAAATGTTTAAGTTGGCCGTCACATTGGAAAAATTGTGGACGTTTAGGAAGAATTGACATTACCATAAAATTAAGACGTAAAGTACACTGGTACTTAACTCATTTAACTTTTACTTATGGTTTTCAATTAAATAAAAAAAATCAATGCTTTTGAAATAAAAACATTTGTATGCAAAAAATTATTAGAAAATTATTAAAAATATAATACTTTATGTAAGTTTAGGCTGGGATTACGACTAAAATTATTGAATTTTAATGGTATTGATATAATTTTTTAATTTATATTTTCAAAAGTTAATGATATAGTAATAAAGGTTTCTCTTTATGCAGATTTCAGGATAAGATAGTAATAAAAAAAAAAAAAAAAAAAAAAAACTAAGTTACGACCCCCCTACTTATAAGGTCCCTTGTAGCTCATAAACGTAAACATTTTACGACTCAGTGTATTGAGTACCAAACATACTTCAAAACAATACCTCTCCTTGTATATAGAATTGTTAGATTTATATTTTTTAATCCTTAACCTTCTTTATAAATTGTAACAAAAATTTAATTTTTTAACAAAAAGTTATTACAAAGAAGGAGAATTATGTTGTTTACGTGAAGTAATCAACTTGTTTTTGTCTAGTGCTGACCAAGCAAATCCTCTGCCAGTAGCAGAGAATTGTTTTCTCTTGGGCCTAAGAAAACTGCAATTTTTTATATGGCTTTCTATTAGTATATCAGGGTAGCTAATTTCAATAGTGAAGCCCATTGTAGTAAATTTCTAGTGATTCATAACATTTTGCATATGTACATCATTTTTCTTTAAGATAAGAAATATTGCTACGCTCTTAAAAATTTATGATGTGTAGTTTTTACTTAGAGTTTTATAGAGCCATAAAACACTTAATACGTTTTTGTAATCTTTTTTTTTTTTTTTTTTTTTTTTGAGGGAGAGGCAGGGAAAATGCATTACGCACACAGGTGGCCAGCCTGTAGTGTGGGACTCCCCTAAAAAACGGGTTTACCCACTAAAAAACCTCCTCTACTCTTTAGGATTCTAACCTGGAATTGTTTATCACATTACGTCAGGCTAGGCCTAAATTTGGCTTACGCCCATGGGGCTCGCTCCTTATCCAGCTGTTCGGTCAAGGGATGTCAGCTGTTGGCCACTTCGTGGTCCAAATCGGTTTTCTTTTCCAGGAGGATACCCCGGACGAACTGTGACAAACAATCCCAGTTGCCCTCATCCTCCATAATCTTTTGGCAGACCGTGTCCACCGAAAAAACACCGAGTTTTCTTGTGGCCTCCAGGCGGGGCCTTTCCCAACGCGAACAGCGGAAGAAGGTGTGTTCCGCGTCATCGGGAACGCCCGGGCAGTAGATGCAATCCGGTGAACCGGTCTTGCCCATCCGGTTCAGGTACGACTTGAAGTAGCCGTGACCTGTCAGGAACTGCGTGAGGTAGTAGTCCACCTCGCCATGCCGCCTTTCCACCCATGGTTGGACCTGCTCGATGAGTCGCGCAGTCCATCGTCCTCGGGTGTCGTGCTCCCAGCTGTGTTGCCACTGCTGGAAGGTTCGGGAGCGCTCTTCGGTTCTTGCCGTGTCCTTGCCGATCTCGCCTTGTCTCTGGTAAATCGCTTTCCTCTCCCCTGCCAAGAGCTTGACCGGAATGACTCCGGCGACCACCAGGACGGCAGGCTCGGACACTGTCCGGTAGGCGGAACACACCCGGAGCGCAGCTTGACGCTGAACCCGGGCGAGTCGCAACCTGTAGCACTCCTTATCTAGAGCGCCTGCCCACACCTCTGCCCCGTAAAGGAGCACGGACTGGACCGCGGACATCAACAGACGTCTTCTGCTGGATCGGGGACCCCCGACATTGGCCATCAGCCTACTAAGGTAAGTGACTACCTTAGCGGCCTTGTCCGCCGTACGAAAGATCTGATCCCTCCAGCTTAACTTGGTGTCCACCATAACCCCGAGGTATTTGGCGGCACGAGTTGATGTGACCACCTCCCTTCCCACTCGGAGTGGGACGACGGTGTCGATCCTCTTCTTCGTGAGGATCACAATCTCCGTCTTACTGAGAGCAAGCGAGAGACCGTGATCGGACATCCAGTTGTTGACCACCCGCATAACTCGGTTCAACTTCAGTTGGGCCAGCTCAACGTTGCGTGCAGCAATGAGAGCTGCAACGTCATCGGCGTACCCAACCAAAGTGGTTTCCTCAGGCATCTCGGACCTCAGGAGGCTGTCATAGGCAACGTTCCAGAGATCCGGGCCGAGTATTGAACCTTGTGCGGCACCAGAAGTGACTTCCATCGTCCGCGTTCCGTCCCTCGTGTCATAAATCAGGCTTCGAGAGCGTAGATAATCCTCGACGAGCCGCAACAGATATGCAGGAATACGAAAGGTGTTGCGAAGCGCATCCAACATATCGACCCACCTTGCCGAGTTGAAGGCATTCTTGACATCAAGCGTAACAAGAAGCACTACTCGGCGGGAGAAATGGTTGTGGCTCTCGGCTCTCTCCACAGCTCTCTGAACTTCGGTGACAGCGTCGATCGTTGACCGTCCCTTTCTGAAGCCGTACTGACGGGGGCATAAGTCCCCGGCAGCTTCCACGGCAGAAGTCAGGCGGGAACGGATCAGCTTCTCGAACAGCTTCCCAGCCGTGTCCAACATGCAGAGAGGCCTGTGGGACGACGGCAGCTCGGGATCACCTTTGCCCTTGCTGATCAGTACAAGCCTGGCTGTTTTCCAGGGAGCCGGAAACACCCCTTCTACCAAACAGGCATTGTACATTCTCAACAACAAGTCAGCGTTGATTGAAAATACTTTCTTTAAAGCCTCACTGGGAATCCCGTCCGGGCCAGGAGCCTTGTTGCTCTTCAGGGAGAGAACGGAGGTTTCCAGCTCCTCGAAAGTGAAGAGTGGAACGTCCTCTACCCGTCTGAAGTCAACCGGCGATCGCTGAGGATGTTCAGGAAACAACGCAGCGACGATCCTCCCCATGGTGGCGCCCTCCATGATGGAAGGTGGAGAGCGGGCGCCGAGTTTCTGCGTTACAAGTTTGTAACCCAGGCCCCACGGGTCGGAGTCAACGTCGTCACGAAGTCTCCTCTAGCTATTCGCCTTGCTCCTGTTGATCGCCTGGCGGAGAGATTTTCTCGCAGCTTTATAGGCCTCCGACTTACGAACTCTGTCTGCGGGAATTCTCGCTCTAGTGGCGGCTCGTCTAGTTCTTAAACATGTTCTTCTGAGTTCCGCAATCTCTTCAGTCCACCAGTAAACGGGTTGTTTGTCGCGTCGGGGTTTCCTTCGCGGCATAGACTGGTCGCAGGCCGAGACGATCAGTTCCATCGTAGATGTTACTAGTGCCTCGGCCCCAGCCTCACCAGGATTCCCCTGCGCTCCCTGAGAGATGACTTCGGTGAACTTAACCACGTCCAGTTTGTTGGTGTTCCACCGGCGTGGCCCTTCCCGAGATGCGGAAACTCGACGATTTTCCTGATCATGCAGATCAAACACGATGTATTGGTGGTCGCTACCCGTGTAGTCCTCCACAACCCTCCAGCCAGAGATCCTCGGAAGGAGCGACTCAGACGCAAAGGTGACGTCAGGGATCGTGCCTCTCTGCCCGGGGCGCCGAAAAGTAGGTGTGTCGCCCTGGTTGAGGACGACAAGACCGGCCCTGGCGATGAAATCCAGGATGTATTTCCCCCGGGAGCTGGTAGAGGGCATTCCCCACTCGACGGCCCTGGCGTTGAAATCGCCACCAACGACGACATGCCCGGTGGTGCAAAGAACGCACTCCTCTAGGCTATCTATCTTGTCGCGGAAGTCCTGGACGGCCTCGTTGGGGGTGAGGTAGCAACTGAAGATTGTCACGTCCCTACACCTAACCCAGGCAAATCCTCGGCCGCGACCATGACTCCGCACCAAGACATCCCGCGTATTACGCGCCCAAAGTGCAGCAGTACCGAGGCTGTCGGAGATCCAAGTGTTTGGGTCTCTGTCCCGATACTGTTCGCTGATAAGGAGCGCGTCAGCACCAAGTTCTCCATTTTAAGATATTTTATACATATTTACCGTTTTGTAAACAATTACAGTATAAGTGTAAATATATCGAGTAGTGCTGGAAGACGTTTTATCATTTCTACCTGAATATCAGTACTAACACGTATAATGCTAATCAAGAAGTTATGAACAATTTGTGTTGCCGTTATTGTTCTTTTTATCACTTAAGCAACATGTCATTTTTTTGGAGAATGTAGAAATAAGTAACACTTTTAATTTTGTTCTATTTCATTTCCATGGACACTCGGTTTAGTTATTTGTTTACCAGAAGCACGATCAGGTGGTTGAGTTCATCACCGTAAGTTTGTTTACATTCTCTGCTTAAGTGGATGAGTGTTTCTACGTTCTGGAGCACATGCCTCAGAAGCAGAGGCGTAAATGTTTAAACTACATTTTACGAGCATTTCACCTCAAATAAATTGAATTGCATAAATGAAATTGTGAAGTTTGTTTCATACCATCGGGGTTCCAATTACATTAATTTGTTATTGATTGTCAGTGATATTGTCATTTAGTTATAGATAGAGATGAACTAAGACAATGTCAGTTATGGGTGAGAGTTTTTAACCAATGGCATCACCAGGAGCCTGTTTCATAAAAAGTGTCAGGTTTGACAATTCCGACAATTTGACACATTAGTCAAAAACAATTAATTATTTGTAAATTATACTATTCAACAGGTGACAATTTTATAAATGTAAATTATCACATGTTTTATATATTTTTTTTAACAAGTTGACAATTCTCACAAAAACACATGTTAAGAAATTGTCAAGACATGACATATTTGTAAGAAATCTTCGACATAACATTGTAAATTTTTAAACTTATATGAAACAAAAATTTGTAGAATTGTAGATATGTCAAATGTACCTGTCACCTGTCACCCTTTCACACCTGTCACTTTTTATAAAACAGGCCCCTGAAAGAGAACTTATTATGATTCTAGTAATTGAAACCAATAAATTTAAATTATCACTAATTTATATACGCTCTGAGAAAATAATGAAAAGTACAGTAGTTATTATACAGGGTCATTGATATAAGTGTTCCAGCTGTTTCACTTGAAAACCGTGATATTGAAAAAGTTAAATGGTAACACCAGTGTACTTTTGTTTATTTATGATTTAATTTTTTTCAAAAGTTCGCCATTTTTAAAACATAGCAGCCAACTCAACATTTTTAAGTGACATATCCCAATTTTTATGTCATTTTTTGGATTGTACACGTAATTTGAAAACTTTTATCACTTTTTATTTTCGGTTGAATTAAGACAAAATGACAATGAGAAAAAACCTCTTCAAATTGCGTGTAAAATTCATAAAAAGTGGGGGTCCATGGTTGAAATGTTTAAGTTGGCCGTCACATTGGAAAAATTGTGGACGTTTAGGAAGAATTGACATTACCATAAAATTAAGACGTAAAGTACACTGGTACTTAACTCATTTAACTTTTACTTACGGTTTTCAATTAAATAAAAAAAATCAATGCTTTTGAAATAAAAACATTTGTATGCAAAAAATTATTAGAAAATTATTAAAAATATAATACTTTATGTAAGTTTAGGCTGGGATTACGACTAAAATTATTGAATTTTAATGGTATTGATATAATTTTTTAATTTATATTTTCAAAAGTTAATGATATAGTAATAAAGGTTTCTCTTTATGCAGATTTCAGGATAAGATAGTAATAAAAAAAAAAAAAAAAAAAAAAAAAAAAAAAAAACTAAGTTACGACCCCCCTACTTATAAGGTCCCTTGTAGCTCATAAACGTAAACATTTTACGACTCAGTGTATTGAGTACCAAACATACTTCAAAACAATACCTCTCCTTGTATATAGAATTGTTAGATTTATATTTTTTAATCCTTAACCTTCTTTATAAATTGTAACAAAAATTTAATTTTTTAACAAAAAGTTATTACAAAGAAGGAGAATTATGTTGTTTACGTGAAGTAATCAACTTGTTTTTGTCTAGTGCTGACCAAGCAAATCCTCTGCCAGTAGCAGAGAATTGTTTTCTCTTGGGCCTAAGAAAACTGCAATTTTTTATATGGCTTTCTATTAGTATATCAGGGTAGCTAATTTCAATAGTGAAGCCCATTGTAGTAAATTTCTAGTGATTCATAACATTTTGCATATGTACATCATTTTTCTTTAAGATAAGAAATATTGCTACGCTCTTAAAAATTTATGATGTGTAGTTTTTACTTAGAGTTTTATAGAGCCATAAAACACTTAATACGTTTTTGTAATCTTAAAACTAATCATAATATACAATTGATTCGCATAATTGTAATATAAGACATTATAATAAGATCATCAAAGTATGAAATATAAATTATTTCAATAGATTCTCCCAAAATACACACGTCCATATATGAAATCAATCATCCAGCTTGTTAGAGGTCAGCATTCATCAGCAGAACCATAATTGGTCGTAATTATAATTGGGGCTAACGACCATTCGAGGAGTCTCAATGACACCACTTGGAAATCGCTCCACAAACAATAATGTTAATGCCGAGTAATTAGTGGAGACTTGCGATCCTGATTGTGTTTGGACTGTTACAGGAATAATTATAATTTACTCAACTTATCCAGTTATACTAATAATATTTAAAAAATTCCTTTTCTTGTATTAATAAATTTTACCTTACATGTAATATTATGATATTCCATTTCAATTTGAGTAGCCTAATAATTTTATAGTGTAAAGAGAAAAGTTAAATTTGTTTTAATTGTTATTTTTGCTTAGGTTTCCCCCTAATTTTAGGAATTTTATTTATTAATGTTTACACCCCCGCCTGTTATGCAACAATACTGTTCGTCATACCATCGACCATCCTGACATTTTGACAATTTTTTTTTTTTTTTTTTTTTTTTTTTTTTTTTTTTTTTTTGAGGGAGAGGCGGAAAAATGCATTACGCACACAGGTGGCCAGCCTGTAGTGTGGGGCTCCCCTAAAAACGAGTTTACCCACTAAAAAACCTCCTCTACTCTTTAGGAATCTAACCTGGAATTGTTTGTCACATTACGTCAGGCTAGGCCTAAATTTGGCTTACGCCCGTGGGGCTCGCTCCTTATCCAGCCACTCGATCAAGGGATCTGGGCCACTTCACGGTCCAGATCGGTTTTCTTTTCCAGGAGGATGCCCCGGACGAACTGTGACAAACAATCCCAGTTGCCCTCATCCTCCAAAATCTTTTGGCAGACCGAGTCCACCGAAAATGCACCAAAGATTTGTGTGGCCTCCAGGCGGGGCCCTTCCCAACGGGGACAGTGGAAGAATGTGTGTTCCGCATCGTCGGGAACACCCGGGCAATAAATGCAGTCCGGTGAACCGGTCTTTCCCATACGGTTCAGGTACGACCGAAAATAGCCGTGACCTGTCAAAAATTGGGTCAGGTAGTAGTCCACCTCCCCATGCCGCCGTTCCACCCATGGTTGGACCTGCTTGATAAGTCGCGCAGTCCATCGTCCTCGGGTGTCGTGCTCCCAGCTGTGTTGCCACTGCTGGTAGGTTCGGGAGCGCTCTTCTGTTCTTGCCGTGTCCTTGCCGATCTCGCCTTGTCTCTGATAAATCGCTTTCCTCTCCCCTGCCAAGAGCTTGACAGGGATGACTCCGGCGACCACCAGGACGGCAGGCTCGGACACTGTCCGGTAGGCGGAACACACCCGGAGCGCAGCTTGACGCTGAACCCGGGCGAGTCGCAACCTGTAGCACTCCTTATCTAGAGCGCCTGCCCACACCTCTGCCCCGTAAAGAAGCACGGACTGGACCGCGGACATCAACAGACGTCTTCTGCTGGATCGGGGACCCCCGACATTGGCCATCAGCCTACTAAGGTAAGTCACTACTTTAGCGGCCTTGTCCGCCGTACCGAAGATCTGATCCCTCCAGCTTAACTTGGTGTCCACCATAACCCCGAGGTATTTGGCGGCACGAGTTGATGTGACCACCTCCCTTCCCACTCGAAACGGGACGACGGTGTCGATCCTCTTTTTCGTAAGAATCACGATCTCCGTCTTACTGAGAGCAAGTGAGAGACCGTGATCGGACATCCAGTTGTTGACCACCCGCATAACTCGGTTCAACTTCAGTTGGGCCAGCTCAACGTTGCGTGCAGCAATGAGAGCTGCGACGTCATCGGCGTACCCAACCAAAGTGGTTTCCTCAGGCATCTCGGACCTCAGGAGGCTGTCATAGGCAACGTTCCAGAGATCCGGGCCGAGTATTGAACCTTGTGCGGCACCAGAAGTGACTTCCATCGTCCGCGTTCCGTCCCTCGTGTCATAAATCAGGCTTAGAGAGCGTAGATAATCCTCGACGAGCCGCAACAGATATGCAGGAATACGAAAGGTGTTGCGAAGCGCATCCAACATATCGACCCACCTCGCCGAGTTGAAGGCATTCTTGACATCAAGCGTAACAAGAAGCACTACTCGGCGGGAGAAATGGTTGTGGCTCTCGGCTCTCTCCACAGCTCTCTGAACTTCGGTGACAGCGTCGATCGTTGACCGTCCCTTTCTGAAGCCGTACTGACGGGGGCATAAGTCCCCGGCAGCTTCCACGGCAGAAGTCAGGCGGGAACGGATCAGCTTCTCGAACAGCTTCCCAGCCGTGTCCAACATGCAGAGAGGCCTGTGGGACGACGGCAGCTCGGGATCACCTTTGCCCTTGCTGATCAGTACAAGCCTGGCTGTTTTCCAGGGAGCCGGAAACACCCCTTCTGACATTTTGACAATATAACGTTAAAAAATATTTATAATGACAGCATATGGTTAAAACCTCACTTGAAGCTGAAAAGAAAAATTACTAAGGTCTTTAGTAAATTAATTAGTTAAAATAAAAATTATGATTAAACTATGAAATTTGATTATACCTAAAGACAAAAACTCCTCAGTAAATGTACATTTAAGTACACAAAAAAGCAAGTTTCTTAAAATTGACTTACTTTTATTAGCTTAGTTCTGTAGCTGTATCATTGTTTTAGTTCACTTCTAATTATTTTTTATTTCCAAAACAACTATGTTTCATAAAAAAGGTAAATGATCTCATCTAAAAAGTGCAACAAGGATAATTTGCAAAATAATGAAAAATATACATTGCCTTAAACATTCTTTTTTTCTCGAAGTAATCAAAACTATAACAAAGCTTGTACAAAACAAATATGCTAATTTGAAATGAAAAATATAAAAAGAAAAAGATGCTTTACGTCATGAATTATTAATGTAAAGCATATCTCACACAGTGCACCTTGTGAGACAGGACTGCTTTTGAATATTCATGGTTGTATAAGTTTAATGTGGACTCGGTTGTTATCAAGCCCCTGCAAGAGTTGTCTCTTACTATACATGGACTAACAATTCAATTAATCATTGAATGGATCACATATTTTATTAATGGCACAGTAAATATTTCATTATATATAGTTCGACAGTTGTTATAATTTCTTATTTTAAATCTGTTTTCATGATTTAGCACTTGTTAAACATTAACACTTAGGCTGGGGGGAATTATCGACTGTATTGCCCATGCGAGTTGCCGGGTCAGCCAGTCTAGACTGGCAACAGCTGGCGTTGTCACTGTTAGCCTGGGGGTGGAAATGGAACGGCCAAAGGAATAAATGTGTTTAAAAACTCATAATAAAACTTAATTCATATCTAGTGTTACATATGTATAACTTATATATATTGTTTAAAACTATGTTTTAAAAATATTTTGTAATCTTTTAAATTAATTGTTTAAAAAAGTAGCCATGACACCGATACTATTACAAGTTATAGAGTTTACTATTTTTATAGGAACACATTGTGTTTCATGTAAATGGTTTTTTGTCCTGGTGCTTAATTTAAAAGTGTTATGTACGTTTCTCTTAATATTTGAATCACCAATTAGATCTCCTTGAAGTACCGGATGAGTAGTTGTTTCATAGGCCGGAACGCATTTAATCCAGTATTTGAATAAGAAGGATCAATGAGGAGCCATTCTTGTTATAATAGCCTTTATTTAGAATCTTATATCAGCCAACAGAAAGTGAGCTTAAATGTTCGCTATAAATGAAACAATACATGAGTATTTTCTTAAAAATCATCTTGGATGTTATTTGATTGTTGATGATGCATTTCCTTTGGCTTGATAGTAAACTCAATTTTGAGTACTAAACTAAAGTTGAGTACATTGATCACACGTGGAAGAACAGTGGAATATTACAGTATTCGTCATGGTAGTGACCTCAGATTTCATAAATAGAAAACAAGGTATTTACGGAATCAATGTCTCTAGAAAATTGAAGTATATTTTGCAATCATTCAAAGCGTAAAATATTGGTATAAGTGGAATGTCAAAATTTTTATTTTTCAAACGAACTGATGACAACCAATTTATAGCGAGTAGTTGTATATGACAGACACTGGAGTTATGTATTTTATATTTTACCTCACATTTTTTTATTCGTTAGAGACAACTGAAATTATTTCCTTTTAAATTGTGAATTTCACTCAAAACTCTTAGAAAAATACATCTATGTAATATCAAGCTCTCAACTGATGTAATATATTTTTATGTCTTTTATGACCGTTATGTTGTAAGGCTAAATGTTGTTAGGAAGAAAGTAAGAAACATAATACAATTTAGACGCAACAAATATTTTGAAATATTCGGTAGTATATACCAATATAACTACAAATTATTATGAAAAGACATTGTTTGCAATCCATTAAAGGGTTGAGGAAGTTGATGGTTCACCCATTAGATGATTAATGATGGTAGGGTGTTTTATGTGTAAGGGGTAGGTAATTTAACAAATGATTCGAGCTTACTTGCGTTCGTGAGATTAAGATAAATTAATGTTTAATCATAATAGTAACATCATTGAGCATAGACCTTAAACACTGTTAAATATTCTTTTAAATAGAAATATTATTTGCGTATAAAGCCACTGATAGATATAGAAGAAGGGACATATTTTTCTACAATTCTTTCTAGTAGGTAACTCGTTGTCTTTCCACATAATCATTGTATAGCAAAACTTTAAACTAATTTCCAAGTCAACATTGGACAATATACTTGAAAACGTTAGCAAAATATTACTGTTTAAATATAATGAGGATCTATTTCCTTACATAATGTTCAATTGTAACAATTCTTTTTGCACACAGGCACCGGCCTATTAAAGGTTTATTTGTATGTATGTGTGTATGTATGCACACGGATTTAAAAAACGGCTGGAACGGTTTTCTTTAAACTTTGCTAAAACTTTGTTTCAGGAAACGAAAAATATAAAAATAAGTCCATATACAAAAAAATCTTATTTTGTTATAGCCTTTAATTTAAACAAATAAATAAAACAACACTGGCCTTATTATGGAGTTACAAATCAAAACAAAGAAATAATGAAAACAGCCGACTCAACAGTCAAAGTGGAGATTACTTGTTAGGGTAAACGTGTGGTTTTGCATTGGAGCCGGTTACTAAATTATTGAAAGGTGATGTATTAATTTATCACTTTTAAAATCTTACTTTACACAGCTGACTATAAATGTTTGGATACATAACAGTTATTTAAAATAAAAAATAAATAAATTATCAATTTGTTGAATTGCAATTGAGTTTAAAAACAAAATAATTAGTTACAATTGTGAAATTAGCTGTTAACCAAATAAATAGAATCCACGTGATACATATTCAACATGTGTTTCAACAACACCAGAGTGATTCAACCGTTGGTCTACATTAAAACAGTCTGAAGTGAAGCGAACGAGCGTGAAGGCGAGTTAGCTGAGCGACAAAGCTCGTCTAGAACAAGTAATGAATGACTTATATGCACTTAGAATTTCAGATCACTATCTGTAGATTACTGTCTGATACTACTGTATAAGAATTCTTTGAAGTTTACGGAGCAAATGCTCGCCCCCCAGGTAGATACGAATTAAAATAGAAATACAAATAATACAAATGGAATACAAATGGACATAGAAAGGTAATCCAATGGTAAAAAAATGAAAAGTGACCAACTATGAATTACAGTATAGGATTACAATGAATTACAATGGTATAGGAAAATGTTATATTCTTATTTAAATGTTTTCAATTACAAAGTAACAAATAATAATGATAATAATAATATAAAATAATTAGTTTTACCAAAGATGATTGAGATAAGGGTTAATGTAACATTATTTTTTTTATTTATTAGCATTAGTATATGACTATTATAAATATATTCAAACATTATTATGACCCATATACTGTAGGAACAAAACTATTGTAAAATAAAAATGTTGGTAAAAATTAAAAAGGGTACTTAGTTATATTTATAAATATTATAAATAAGTTTAAAATATTTAGTATACCTGAGTGCGATAAAATTCTCTAATATGCTCTGGAAAAATACTTGTTATCTAGAATATATAAAAATGTTTTACGATTTTGTTTCTTGGTTCCTACTATTAATACACTAAAACAACGAATCTTGCATAATGTACCACAGTTTAGAGCACTTGGATTATTCCAAGTCATTAAATCCTGATCTTGACTAATGACCAGTGGCTATGACGTCAGTAATTCCTAGGCTAATGACTAACGTACTCCGGGCTGCAAAATATATCGGTTCAATTTGCCGCCAAACCTCTTGGTTTGCTTCAAAAATAGAAAGTAAAAAATAAAAAGTAAAAAAGTAAAACTGAAATAAATTTTTAAAATTAAAGGTTCAACATATAAAGATTTTGTTTAGTAATTAAAATTTTGTATAATTATTTATGAGCAAAATACAGTTTTCAAGTATAAATGGTTATTCAAAAATATTTACCCATTTTTATTTATTTAGGTTAAAAAATACCATAATTGTTTGAAATGAAACTACAAATTGATGAGAAGAGGATGGTTTAAATTTTTTTTTTTTAAACATATTATCTGTGTGACCAGCCTCTGGATTTTCACCATAATTGCTGGCAGTTTGTTTAACCTTCATATTTAAGTTAGGGTGGCAGCATAAGGATACGGTGTTTGCAAAAAGCCAATATTCAGTTACAACACAGAAAAGACATCGTAACATATTTGCCATTGAACCTACCAACTAGGAAAAGTATAATCCGTTTAGACAATATGGTTTTTTGTACAAAGCTTTACCGATAGAAACTTGTGCAGGATCAGTGAAATAAGCAGTGCTTCCTCGTCTGTAGGAGTACGTTTGTGAATTGTTCTTTTTTATACATATCATTAGTTAAGGGAGAAGATAATTGGGAGAAAGTGTTCCAGAAATCTGACATTCGTTATACGTTTTACGTGTTTACGATAATATAATATAGTTATACGATAATATTTTGTAAAATAAAAGTAGAGAATAATTGGCAATTAATTTATACGATAGAAAAGACAAACAGCAAAAAATGAAGTGTACGCCTCTTCTAAAAAGATTTGTGATACGTTACATGTTCTAAAGTTGGACAGATAATATCGGGTCCCCCATAATAGAGCAATTCATGATAAACTATTAGCACATGGAAAATCTTTTACTCAATTGGGAAAAAAACACCGGAAACAGTTTGGAAGCAATTTGACTCTTGTACTCAAATGTATACACCAAAGCCGGCCTTGTAATCAAACAGTAACCATAGCAACCATCGCGTCAACCACGTTTGCTGGTTACCGGTGAAAGGTAAACGGGCGATATAACATAGCTCTCTCCCATACAGACAATTATCAGTCTTAGGACCCTCAAAACTGTTGTCAACACGTCAAGGCAATATCCCTTCTTTGTTAGGCTCAGGCAATTTTGTGTTTATATCTACACTAACGGACTTTTACTTGGGGTTTACTTCAAAAGCTTTACGGGAAAGCGGTCCAAACCTAACAAAGAGTTGTGCCCATACTGAGAATTGATCACCTCTTGAAATAAAGTCCAAGACCCCAACCTCCAGATTACCCAAATATTTCGTCTTACGCTGACAAATAAAGAAGAGCCAAAAGCCAATTTTAAGCATAATATGAATAATTAAAATTGCTATTAATTGACAAAATGATACTGATACGAAGTCAACTGATAGAGAATGTATTATCTTTATTACTGTAATACTGACGTAGTTATAAATTGAAAAGAGAGTTTTTAAAATGCGTTAGTCATGCGGCACAAACAAACAGTATAACAATATTATTATCTTAATAAAAAAGATAAATTAAACCAACACTGTGAAAAATTCTTATAGAAAAAACAAGGATGTTTAGTAACGTGTTTGAGGTATGACTAAATGAATATGAATATTATTTATAAACATAAATTGACTCATACGATGTCATTAATAAAAGAAGGTTAACATTAATTAACTGCCTAAGGTGATAGTTGCTGCTAAACAATGATACAAATCGAAAATAAATTAATAACTTCTATTTACTCAACCTATTATATATATCCGTGTCCGGAGGTCACCACATTAAATATTTTTTAACCAGTAATTAGCAACATATCTAGCCTTTTCATTCGCTAAAACTAAGTCTTGTACAGTACAGGTGACTCCCATCATCGAGCACCTCAGCAGATGATCGTGGGTTGCTGTTCACCACAGTCACATATGTCGACTTCAGAGTAGCCCCAATTCTTCTGGTTATGTCTGCACCTTGATACGGTTCTCAGGCAATTTAGAGCTTTCCAAGAACAGTACGGCATATCACCCCCGTTAGCAAGTCCTTCATGAGGCTCAAAAACTGCCCGCTCTGGGAGTGAATCTCTCCATAGAGAGAGCCTGCGGGTTTCCTCTTTGGTGGACAGAGGTCTCGTTTTTTGGAGGAATGGCTTCCTCGATGTGAGTCGTGTTTCTGCAGGGGCATGATTGAAAAGAGGATGCCTTTCTTTGTTTCCCTGGTTTGCTCTTTCTTTTTCTGCAATTACTTTTCTCCTGATGTTGGGTGGGGCAATGCCAGCCAAAGGGTACATTTGATGGACAGGAGTTGGCTTCAAGCAACCAGTGACAATGCGGACCGTATCATTTAAGGCTATGTCGACTTCCTTGGCATGAACTGACCTTTCCCAGACTGGAGCTGCGTATTCTCCAGCTGCAAAGCAAAGTGCCAAAGCTGTTTAGCGAAGGACTTCTGGGTGTGCTCCCCATGCTGTCCCAGTAAGCTTACGAACAATACAGTTCCTAGCATTTATTTTCCCTTTTAGCTCCTGGCAATGTTTTTTAAATGTCATTTTTAACTCATCCTATTGGTGTCATTTCTTGTAATATGAGGACATTTAAAATTTGATATGACCAAGGTTTCGCAGATCTCCTTAATACTTCGATTAAGGGACAACCATGAAAGGGCACAGTTTATATAGAAATATTTATTGGGCCTAATAGGAAGTTCAGATTAGAGATCATCATATTCCGAGCAATTCGACAAAAACCCAACCTCAACATAATATTGATTTTTGTGAGATCAGGTTCTCGCAATTGTTATTTATACTGTGTAACTTGTACATTTCAACATGGACTTATATTTAATATTTATCACTTTTGTAGGTTGCCCTCCTAAAGAGTTGTAAAGCTTCAAGTAAAAAAAAATCTAACGATATACGCTCTCATCTTCATTTGGTTCCCCATGCCATGTTAAATTTATAAAATCCCTACTAAAATCTAAATTTATTTCAAATTTATTATTTATTAAAATTTACAAGTTCATACTAGGAAATTTGTACCATACTGCAGCGTATGTATTGTTACATAAAGTGAAAACTACATGCATTTTCTTTATAGTGGCATTATACATACAAATATATTGTTGTGCAAACATTTTTTTCAAACACTATTAAATACAGTTGAAAAATAATTAATAAAACAACAAAATTCTTTGAATTGAAGTTAGACTACAGTTGACTTAGTTTTAATTTAATTGCATAGAATTTTAAATTCAATGTTCATTATTTTGGCGTTCACCCATCCATGTTTCTGCCGTGACATGACCCCGAGCGCAGGTGATTATTAGAGGCAGCGGGAGGGGCGGTTTGCTAAATTAAATTTCCACATGAGCTCACTAATTCTCCTGTCCATTATAACCGACAAATGTGGTGACCCTCCTCGATGTTTTATATAACTCGTAACTTGATAACTTAAAGTTTTCAAATTTGTATGTCAAGTATATGTTTGTTGAATGAGTTAGGTATATATTTTAGTTATGAATACAACTATGATTGAAGAAGATTTATAAAGGACAATATTGTTATAAATATGATAACGGAACAATATTTCATTTGAAAAGTTTAGTAATTGAAGGGCTATTTTCACCTAACTATAGCTACGTTTATTATATGTGGTACGTTTATTTGTAGTTTCCGTCAAGTTTTCATCTTTTACGGCATTCAGTCACTTAATTTGATTTATCATCATGGAGACTTGTTAAAAAAGTAAACACATTTTCTCCTGTTTGTTGTTGGAAATGAAAGAAAAAAATTGTTTATGAAAAAATAAATGATGTTGGTATAATTAAATTTAATAAATTTGTAAATTATTCCTATTTTAAAATTCAATTTTCAAACCGGGGTTTGTGAAACACTTTATTTGAAGGACGTCAAGGTACTTGTTGGTTATACGCACTACCTTTTATTATAAGGTCACGTTATAAAAACAATTAAATTTTTTAACAAATTTAAATTATTTGCGATGTACATTTTTTTTTGACGGGGCGAAAATGTTAGAAAGGAGAGTAGAGAGTGTTCTGCAGGTGTGGTTTGGTTAGGTAAGATCAGTTTAGTTATCCAACCTGGCCTAACTTACGCCTATTCTAACCTTACTATACCATATTTGAAATAGGTAGTGCCCATAGCCGACATATGCCATCGTCAACATTAAAAACAGTAAACAAACAGGCAACATTTAATTTACACAGTCACTTCACAAAAGGACAGTCCCAGAGGGCCACTCACTATCAACCTTGAGTTTTAGGGTAGTTACCTGTTATATTACATCAATACTGTAATAATTCCAAGATGTATCAATAGAATAATTCCAAAGAACAGACATTTTATTCTATATTAAGTCATAAACAAAGTAATAATTAATAGTAAAAAGCATTAAATAAAATACCTGTTTTAAAATCCTCATGTATATGAAAATTACAATTCTGGAGGCATAAACCATGAGTAAACATACTTTTTCTTTGATGTGGTTAGGCAAATATGAAATTTTCCATTACATGCATAGGCCTATCAACTTATAGATTAAGAACTTTGATGCGTACACATTAACACTACATTATATCTATAATATGTTTAACAAGAACTAGTTGTGCAACGAAGAATTATTTTCAACAGCAATCCCAATTTTAGTACTGTCTTCTCCATTGTCTCCTGTTTGAAACTGAATTATGATTGCCAAGTAGGTTGTAACAGCACTGGCTACCTAAAGCAAAACAAAATTGCTTAGTCATATTCTAGGTCCAATCATGTTCTGACTACATAACCGTAGTTTGACTGATTAGATTACAATCACTTCGAGATAAGGTATTAAATTTTCAAACAATTATTTAAGCTCATTTTCATTAATATTAATGAAAACTAGTGGCGTGTAGGGGCAAAGGCCCCTAAAATTCAAAATGGTGATGTGCAAAAAATAAGTTTTAATCTAACCCCTCCTTGCAGTATTACTGTAATTTTCTCAATCTGTAGTGTGAATTTACACGTTTTTGTTTTCTAATAAAATAAGGTATTTACTAATCTTGATTAAACTCTTTGGCTGTATCAAATCAGTAATTTACCAATAATTTCCCCTTTATTAAAATACAGTAGTCTATTTCGTGAAAAAAGAAAAATTATTGCACTATTATACTACCGAACGCGGTAAAAATAGTTTTAACCTTACGCATGTTCATGATGAGTTTGTAACTCAAATAAATCAAATAGTTCAATACAACATAAGCCAATTAATAATAATGCACTCCTTCTCCCTGCACCCATGTGCCCCCCGTTCCCTCACAGTCGCCGTGACCCCATGCTCCCCGTGCTCCCATTCACCTCTTCAAACCTGTGTTTCCTGTAACCCTTATGCCCCCAGGGCCAAAGTAACCCCATACCCCTGTACCCCCTTACCCCCTCATGCCCCTGTGCCCCCCATTCTTCCCTGCCCATAAGCCCATAGTTCTTATCCGTGACCCACGTGCCCCCTATGTTCCTAATTCCTAACCAATACCCCCGCATACCTAACCAACGTCCGTGCCAACGACGTCTCTAGTAGGCCCTACCCTTGTGTGCCTCCACCGTGCCCCTCATGAACCCCTGCCTTCAGTGCCACCGAGACCCCTCGTGCCCTTCGTGCCCCCATATCCCCAAACCTCCTGTACTCCCCATGGTCCCGTGCTGCCATCCCCACCGTCCCTTCCAATAACTCCGTGCCCTCCTGTACCCCCGCCGTTTCCCCTGTTTCCCCCATGTCTCCCCTGTGTCCCCATGCCCCCTTACCCTCTGCGCCACCTACGTCCCCCGTACTTGAATTGTAGTCTATTTGTCTGTTCGTCAATGAAGTAGAACACTGATTGATACATTATTAGTTTTAGCACACTATCATTTACATGAAAAGCTCCCCGTCTTTATGGATTAACGGGCGTTTATTGTTTCCCTAAGACCTACGTAAAGGAAAAAGCAGAGAATGGATAAAACCAAAACAAAATATTCCTCATGCGGAGGTTATCCAATGTTAGTAGTTTACATACAAGTTAATGATTCAGTCGAAAATAAACAAACACGCAACAAAGAGATTCAACTCTTCAACTCTATCTACTAAATAGCCAATATATAAAGCAGTAACGTAATAACTAAACGACATTCACTGAGTAAAGACAGTTAACCATTATATGAACCTTGCCACGTCTAAACCACTTTTATTTTTTTATTTTTATGGTGAGTATACCAATCATTCTACTCCTGTTTCCTCAATGACATAGATGGGGTCATGAAGATGAAATCTCCTGAGCATCCGTAATCCGGTCATGACTCCCTTTCTCCCTTTTGTTATAGTGCATTGTCAATTTTAAAAAGTTATAACAATATGGTTATCTTAACTCAAAATATATGCTCAATAACCAGCTGAGTTTGTGATAACACCGGAACATCTGCTTAATCACACGTGCAGATATAAAAACTTCTTCCCATTAGATTAACATTGGAACTTCTAGGTCCATTGGGGCGAAGCCCTGGTTAATTTATGTAATGATTCTGATATTTTTCCTTGCGTCCTTGGACCTCAAGCTTTAAAATGAGCCATCATACGTTACCCTACCTTTCTTCTAACTCGAGATATTTCGTGGGGACCGATTCGCTTACGGAATTATATATATAGATGTCATAGAATTAAAATATATAATCTTTTCAAAGGCAATAACTTACGAAACACCTAAAATTGGTTAGAAATTTGAAATGGTTCTTCTACAATAGTGCATAGGTCATACATTCACACCTTATGTAAAAGACAAGAAAGTACACTTTCTAAACGTAAAATGAGCTAAAGAAATAGGTTATTCCCGCTACTGCAAGGCAAAATTACATAACGGTGACTTACTGTGCATCGTGGGATTTTGCGGTGAAAACCGATCAGCTGTTGCATGTGGCCGATCAGCTGTCGCATAACGCTGATTTTCCGTACGTATGTACCTCGACATAAGCACGGAAACTCAGCGTTATGAGTTCAGTTTTTTCTTGATACTAAGTTGAAGAAAGAAAAATATTCATGTTGTTTACACGTTTTCGATATCGTAATTAAAAAATAATGTTCAATACTTGTCTCAAAAGTGCCATAGCGGGTCTCGATAGCCTTTTCCACGCTCTGCTTCTCCTTGCGCGTAAATGAAATCTCTCCTCACAATAAGTCACCTTCGAGACTAGTAATGAAATAGTAGTTTTCATTACCGGTACAACAATAGAAGTGTGTAGCGTGATGAGGCCACAAGCGGTGAACTCGACATCTCTGTGGAACAATTGGTCCGCAAACGTTTCGAGCTGAAACAATAATAAATCGAATTATTCAATTTTACCGCCTGAAATATTGTTGTAAATCTTATTTTACCAATCACAGACATTATCAAAAAGATAGGAAACAATTACCTCGGAAAAGAATGGTTTTGCTATTTTGTTTCCCATGAGTTTGGTTACAATCATAACGGTCTTTTTTGCCTGAAAAAATTACGTTTATCCGTTACATGATGGATGACAAGATTAAAACCTTAGATACCATACATAAAGAAAATTAAAATATAAAAATTTAATTAGTTCGGTATTATGGTATTTTATAGACGATATAATTCGATTTCTTGAGAAATCACATCTATCATGGTTTACCTATTTACATAATTTATTTTATGGTAAAATATTTTCTCAAAGATAGTAGAACATTTACCTCTTTCGTGGCAAAGGAGCAAGGCAATACAATTATATAAAGTTCAACAACAAATATTAGTAACCACGTAATTGTAAAAGCTACTTTGATCAGGTACGTTAAAGTCTTTTGGAAAAGTAAGAAAGCTAAATAGGGATAAAAAACAAGCTGTGCAAATAAAAACATCATCGCTGCAACCAAAAAGCAGCCGTAGATGTTGTTGATATCGTATATGACACAACAGAGACTCCAGTGGACCTCACTTAGAACAGTGATGCTCATCTTTGATACTCGAGGCACTGAAACAAAAAGTTAAGGATAAAAACAGCCTTACACATATTTTTTTAATGTATCAAAGCTTCAATAATAATCTGTAGACATCTCCTTTTATAGCCGGGGTGACAAATTGGTCTTAACAACAGGGTGATAGAGAACCTTACCATATTTATTTAAATGTCATTGTTAGACTGTTTAGATCCCATACAATAACAATATAAAAGTTTTACTTAAATTATTGTTCTGATCCTAAATAGGAGGATAAGTCCAAATAGGGTATACTCTATGATTTGTAAATGAGTATTAAATCGAACAGCGGAAACGAGCCGTTAGTTTCTCTGTATTTAAATCGGTTTACAAAATCCTGCAGAATATCTTAACATTATAGTTATTTTCTTCGTATTGCCAATTCATAGTCCTCTTCCCAACGTATTCATATTTTTGTGTGTAGCTAAAGGTAAGCTCTCAGTGTGTACCCACAATTATTTAAAGTCTTCTAAAATCATTAATATTCCACTTTCCAAAAAAGTGCTTTTATCTTAGTGTGCTACATAAGATTATCTTTTAGACGAGAGGTAAGTTGGAATAACTTTAGTCGTGAGTAGAAGATATTAAGGTAAGATATGTTATTAAAGACCGATACTAAAGTCTAAAAATTAACCTATATTTAGTTTTCATCAACTTTATGAATAAGGAAAACATCAACTCACTAGTAAATGTCTCAACGCAAGGCAACGCCACAGTCCACATGAGTTGTTCGGATCGACTTCTAGCTACGACTTCAATGACTCGTTCATTGACCAATTGAAAACGCTCCCTCGTGGTTAGTACAACTTCCATTACCTCTACTAGACTGAATAATATTACCGCCTGAAAAATGCAGTGTACTTTTCACCAAGAATTTTTTTAAATTTTCTGTTATTCTTAAAACACCTCGTATTATTTTTAAATTTTCTATATTAAAAGCTTTCCACAAAACTAAAAATTTAATAATGTATTAACATTAAATTGGTTTGTTTTTAATAAACTCTTATTATTGCATCGTAAAAATTAATGTATGAAAATTTCTAATAAATTAGCTTTGATTATAGGTTAGGACTAATCTCAATTAATTTTTTGGAGGCAAGAATGTATAATCGTCAAGCCACACTAGCCCTTCATAGAGCGTGCTTTCCTTTGAGGATTTGTCAGGCATATAAAGGAGTTTAGCCACCTAATTTGGCAAATGTCCATAAACTCTTGGATTGGCCGGAAGGGGAGGAGGGGTACTTTTCCAAGAACATTGATCTTATGTAATATGCTAATATTCATGGAACAGCTGTATTACCCACTACTTCATACTGGAATTTGTACTATACAAATTCCATTGATAAGTTATGTGGCAAGACTTATGCAGAAATCACGCTTGACTAAAATGTCTTTCACTTGAATTGATAAAAGAAAAACACAAAAAATAAGCTCCAGTAGAGCGTAGTTATAAATATTAGAGCAACTGACACCTTGTCCTTTTTTTGTCTTTACTATTAAACCACATTTAATAATTATGGCGTGCTTCTCTACAAACTGACACCACAACCACAACGACAGGTATCCTGAGAGAATTTATGAGAATTTTCAAAGTTGTAATGTGTTTTGAGTCACACGTTTTTATTAAAAATACACAATTGTTTATAGCCCTTAAATCATAATTTTACATCCACTTTGTCTTTGTTGGTCCTTAAGATTCCGGTCTACCTGAGCCAGAATTCCGCCTCGCGGCCTCGGCCGTAGCACTAGGCAAGTTTTAAGGATGCAAAGCTTTGCGGGAATCATGTTTTAAATTCACTCCTTAAGATAAAGATTGAGTCTTAACTTTTCCTAAAAGTAGAAAGAATGATCTCGTCTTCTTCTCTGGTTTTAGAATTTTGAAATAAAATTTTTAATTTCAGTTATAACGGTCTAAAATCATCTGTTTTTCTCTAGTGGCAAGTTTCATAGATGCAGCGGTTTACGGGGATCGTATTTTAAAACTAACCAATTAAGATAGAGATTTGCTCTTAACTTTTTCTAAAAGTAAAAAGGCGGATCTCGGCGGCTCTTTTTTTTAGAATTTTAAAATAAAATTTTTAATTTCAGCTTTAACCGTCTAAAATCATCTGTTTTTCTCGATGAAATGCAAGGGTTTTTTTAGAATCCTGTTATCTGCTGCTAAATGTAGCCTAGAGCTATAAATAAGTTGCCATATTAAAGAAGAATAAAGGTGCTACATTTCCTTTGCTACACTTTGGTAATCTCACCTTGGTAGTTTCATAAAATCTAATGGAAAACTTCAGTTGAAAATCGAGAAAAACAGATAATTTTAGACAGTTATAGCTGAAATTAAAAATTTTATTAAAAAATTCTAAAAAAAACCGACGAGATCTGTATTTTTACTTTTAGAAAAAGTTAAAAGCCAATCTCTATCTTAAGTGGTTAGTTTTTAAAAACGATCCCCGTAAACCTCTGCATCTATAAAACTTGGCACTAGAGAAACACAGATGATTTTAGACAGTTATAACAGAAATAAGAAATTTTATTTAAAACTCTAGACCAGAGTAGACAAGATCAATCGTTCTACTTTTAGAAAAGGTTAAGAGCCAATCTCTATCATAATTAGTTAATTTTAAAACACGATTCTCGTAAACCTTTGCAGCCATCAAACTCACCTAGCGTTATGGCCGCGAGGCGGCATTCGGTATTGTTGTTCGGGCTCAGGTAGATCGGAGCCTTAAGAAGAATTAGATCTATTAGATCTCTTTGAACAAGCGGCAAGAAAAATAACGTAGTAATAATTTAGTATCGTAAAATATTAGCATTATAAAAATAATTAATACCCTGGCATATTGGAGTGTTAGCCACGTGAAGATTATATAGTACGTGTAAAGTTCGTATTCAAAGATGATAAACTTGACGGTTTCAATTGTGGCGAAGGCGAGAATTCCCCCTAACACCACCAGAGAGGCTCGTCTGACGCGCGGCGGCCCAGGCTTGTGCTGGAGCAGGAAGTCTATCTCGCGTAGCTTCTCGACCATTAGGATCTTTTGTTTGGCACTGAAAATGAAACAAAAGTTGTGCCAAAGTAGGAAACAAGTAAGGCAAAATAGGACCTCATTTTAACAAACATAACGATTGTTTTAGATATCACTCCACAGCAATGTTTAGGAATATTTGGAAATAAGCTAAAAGGTGTATAGTAAACAATGGTCTAAATCATGAAGAGTAATTAGTTTTTTAGCCTTTTTTTAGTTCACCTTAGCACTAATTAATCATATTTACTACGATGATGCGTATGTAAACATATCACACCATAGAACTAAGCGATATCACGAGTACCTTTATTTTGGTACCTTATGAGAACTTTAATTTGGACATCTCTACGATAAAGTGGGGTGTATTTAATAATGTCAAAACCAACCGAAAATCGTTTACGAGGAACATTGAAACTGTTTATTTGTTTTAAAGTCAATTGAGTTAATAAAATAAATGCATCTTTCTCATTTCAGCTCACATTCTTCTGTTACACAAAACCTGTGTTAAAGATCAGTTTGTTGATAAGAATACTTTCTGACAATGCACACTTCTTTTTGGATATAAACGACTGGTAAAACCGAATTTCATCTCGATTCTTTTAAATTCTGTATATCTCAACGATTTATAATATATTTTCTATTTCCTTCCAGACTCTCTCTTAAAAGTAATTTCTGCCTACAACATTTCTGTGAGCGTATTATAACAATTTTATATACGAGAGTTAGTTTTCGTTCTTATAAATAATTTGACTGATCAAGCGCATTTTTTTGCGTTCAGGCTAGGATGTATAATGACTATCCGTAATTCGTAACGGTGTTTAAATTGCAATGCTAACCCGAGAAATTTGTTGTCCTCCAGGTAAGCTGGTTCGCTACGCTGACCCGATGTCGCAGGTTTAGCTCGTTCGCTGCACTCACTCGCCTTAAGTTGTCCTTTAGTTTTTTATTAACAATCTTCCCTCAATACTTTAAATGAGAACAGTTCAAGTGAGTTCGTTCGCAACGCTCACTCGTTGTCGGGTTTAGCTTGTTCGCTACACTCACTCGCCTCAAGTCTATAATATCCTTAGGTTTTTATTACCAATCTTTCATAAATACTATTTAAATGAGAACATGTGTTTATAAATCAATATCATATATGTAATCATGTGACCATCAACTTAAATTTTATCAGAATATCGTGGTAACTTTGAAGAGGTATGAGGCAGAGCCCTATGAAGATTGGGAAAATATCGTCAACTTTTTAGGAATTTACACGATAAGAGCTTTCAATGAAATATATGGTTGAGGGGGTTTTGACTTCTGGGAAAGCTTAAACAACTTGTGTTGCATCCTACATTTAAAACCCAACTTATAAGTTTAAAGTGAGTTAGTGTGAATACGGTAAAAAATAAGAGCATAAACTCAAATGCAATACTTGTAGACAATTTAATCACCCACAACCGATTTTCCATCAGATTTCAGATCAGTTACACCCTCATATAAGGCCCCAGACTGGAAAAACTTAAGAAGGTAACCAAATTTGCAGCCTCCACAGCAATTTTCGCTTTTTTTACAATACGGTTGAATATTGTTATCTATCGTCAATTTTTGTGGATTTTCATGTTAAGAGCTTTCAATAAAGTGTGGTTGTGGGGATTTTTACTTTTGGGAATGCTTAATCAACATGTGTTACCGTACATCCTAAAATCAAATCAGAACTTCCATTTATTCATAGATATAGATACATTGGAAGATGTAAAACTCGAAATTCTTGTACAAAATATGTGATTAATGTGCATTTTGCTATTAGCAGGTTTGATTCTTAAATGCGTTAAATAAACTGTGAAACGTATTGTGATAAATTAATTTTAAGTTAATTTTTGTTTTAATAGAGGAATCAAATGGGTATATTGACTTTTGATACATAATATTATTAAACAAAACCTCTAGTATCTGTAACCACTGTAGAACGTTATTTAATATACTTTAATAATAAATATTAGTTGGGACTTAGAAAATTACTTCATATACAACTGGTTGCGTTTAGAAAGTTTTTAGGTTATGTTAGAGAGTTTGTATAGGTTATTATCTGATCGTGTATAAAACAAGTTGATTAACATTAATTGACTATTCAATCACTACAAGAAAAAAGGTAAAGAATAACGTATAAAAAAACTCAATTAAGAAGTTGCCTAAACTAAAATTCTTGTTTTATTTTACCTTGTAATTGCATTACCAAATGCGACAACTACTCCCAAAAAGGTTGAAGATGTACTGCAAAAACTAGTGATCTTGAAGGTCTTGAAATGCTCAAGCCCCGTTGGTTCGTCTCCGATTATCTTTATAACAATTGTGTAGTCTATTAGTAAACAGAAGCAAAAACATTTAAGTAGTTAAAATAGCCACGAAAAAATTATGAAATCAATTTTCATCATTCTGCTCGCAGAACAGTCATTTTCTGTCCTGTAATTAGTCCGCAAATTTGGCGTTTTCTGTACCCTTTTAAAAGTGTCCCATACAGAAAAAAGTCTGTTAATTTTTCGTACACTAACTTCAAAAGTTGTACTTTTTCTTAAGCAAAAATAGTACTAATACAAAGCAAATAAGACCAATATGTAAACAAAAACCGACTTTCGGCCTAAATCTTTAATGCAAGATTTTGACATTTCACTTATTAGGCCTACACTTATATATAAGTTTTTGAGAAAGATTTAAATTAAGATGTACGTCAACTACTAAACGTAAACAGATAGGGAAATTTTAATTTATTTCTAAATTAAATATTTCTTTTATATTTTTGCCGTCTAATGAAAAACTTTCTATATCACTCTAACGAAAAATGTTTTCTTCTGTGCTTAGTCACCATTTCCAAGCTCGGCTTCAACTCCCTCCTAAAAAGCGATTGCTCACAGAAAAAAAATCCAATTTTAGTGCTAGTGATGAAAACTACTTTTTAATATCCTTGCAAAAATATAAAGTATCAAATAAGGTATACTTGAAATGGAATATAAAGGTTAAAGGTTTAAAAGCGACATAAATTCCTTGAGTATGATTACCAATAGCTCATCTTATACTTCCTTACCAGTCAGTAAATTATACGTTTATTTTCAAGGGGTTAGGCTTACATATATTGTAGTCATGACTCTACATTATGTTATTTACAATAAAAGGGGTTTCTGTGCTTAAGTCTATAAAAAAATTTAGCAGGCAGTTTATTATTTAAAAAAATTGAAAACTTTAATTGATATAAATAAAATTATAGGAGATTAAAACTAAAAAAATGGCAATATCATGTTCTAGAAAATATATTTTACGTATTTAAACCCTAATTTCTATTGATACAGCTCTAAAAGATTTTTATCTACGTCTTTTGCCATTACTTGTACAAATAGGCCAATATAAAAAAGGATGTACAAATAACATCCCAAAGAGGTGCATTATTAAATAAAATACAAACACATTATTATGAAGAAGGAGCCACTTCATCATAGAGGTTTTAGGCCAATGAGGGCACGGAATTTAATAAAAGCAGTGTCATTAAAGAAACTATGCAGTTATCTCATCGCTTGGTTATTCCTTTACGATTCATGTTATGGTTTATTATGTGCAAAACCTAAAAAGAGTATTATCTAGTGTGAGTAAGAACAATGATTAGAGTGAGCAGCATAGGGCGATGACACTTAAAAGGAGGGGTGGCCGCCTGAAATATAAATGGTCGACTTACTACAGTGAGAAAAATTACTTCATTTGTATATTGTTTAATCAAATACAGACGATGCAACGATTATATCAGCCTCTAAGCCTTTTGTGATATACACTGACTTACAAATATATTGACGCCTGTAAAGGCGTTCATAAAACAATCATTGCGTAAATTACTATCAGTAATGCCATTTTAAAATATCAGTCTGTATGTGTTCTTACTTGCCGAATCCAAAAGCAGCATAAGGCACAATTGACAACCACCATGATGACAGAGTATGCGACCCTGGGCCAGGAGAGTCTGGCCACGTCGCCCCTGAGGGGCAGATGGTCGACAGACACTGGCAGCAGACCCAGCAACTGTAGGCCGAGCAGCACTGGCCGCGACAACACGTACATGGCGAATGGGTAGCTCTACTGTAGTTTCCCTCAAATTAGGAAAGTTCCTTTACCCATAAAGGTCAAAATATTTTCGACTAAACTCTGAGAATAACTTTTTTTACATTAAAACGCCTTTTAAAATCGGTTTCCTAAAAATTACTCAAACTACTTCACTGTTGTTTGGACGTGAAATTGAAAGAGTAAAATCCATAATGTCGACATAAATTGCTAAACAATAGTTTCCATATTTGATGGATCAGTCAATAATGGTACATCAAATGATTGGATTGCTCTAGATGTCGTATTTGGTATATAGATATAACAAAGAGAACTACTATTGATATACTATTATTGAGAAGATTAGGTTATTCAATCGGTTATCTCTTCTTCTCTTAATCTAGCCTATATGTTTCTCGATAGATATCCAGTAATCGTCTGTCATTATGTAGTCATGGTAACTATTATAATAAAAACCATAAGAAAAAGTAATAAAATTAATTTGACTACCACTCAAATTTGTTATCCATCAATGTACACGCAGGTTTAATATAAATTATAAAAATAGTCAATTACGTTAAGCTATTTTACTTAGAGAGACTCTTGGTCTCTTAGTCATATATCTTTTTTTATTAATCGATAACAGGTCGTTTTAATTGATAATAATAAAACAACATAATTTTTCATCAACATACATTATACATACATTTTTACATACCATTTTGGTCATCAACATACACTAATATATACAGTTTCCTTTCTCAGAACGCTACACTCAGAATGCTTGTGGCCACCTTGTCCAAAACTATAAATTTACTCTTATATTTAAAAGTACTTGTTGACTTATTTTAACAACAAATGCCTCTGACATGTTTGAATCCTTAATTTTGTTTTGAACATTTTTCTGAATTTTCACTTTCTAGTCCAACAGACGATTTTTTACAAATGCACCGTTCAACCTTTCACATGACAACTTTTCAAGAGCTTTTACGATGATGTTATACTCACTTGGCATTGTCAGTGACATATGGCATACCTCATCCATTTCCCCAGAGATGCTCCTGTTGACCCTAGTCCCTGGTGATCTTGTCAAACTTCAGAAAATAAATTTTCCATTGATGGGTTGAACTTCATGGTTAGTAGAGATTTCCGTTATAGTCGAGTTCGTTATAACCTTCCTCTCGAATGTACTACTGAGCGTTTTCCAACCACAAAACCTTTTTTTTCATCTTAAACATATTCCCGATGATAATCTTCTATGCTCTGTATGATCATACTCTTGCATGTTTGTCTTTATTCTTTAGAGTCGCAATTTCCTATTTCTTTACCTGTTCATCCTTCTTGGTATACTCTTCTATCAAGATTACTTTTTCTTCGCATGATTCGTCTATTAAAGATTCCAAATCATGTTTCAAAGTAAAATTTGTATTCGAAACTTCCAATTACTTAAGTTTGTCCCGTCAAAAAGAGGTACTTTATATCTATATTTATCCTGCATTTTTCAGATTTAATTTTCATAAATACTTTTCTCAATTTTCCTATGGTCAAGACTAAGTGTTGTTATTTCTAGTTCAGTGATACAGATGTAACAAAGTATAGAGGGTGTTCAAAGTACGAGTTTTATATATAAGTGTATGGGTAACAAAGTATACGTCTACTTAGCGTTGAATGAAACGCAAGAAGTAAAAGCAGTAAATAGATTGTAAAAAAAAAAATTAAAAAACTAATGCAACGATATATGTCATTTAAGGATACGACCTGTTAAATTGTTGAAAAATTATCACGATATTATTATTTTATTACTATTTTTTAATCATAATTACATTCAACATACACAGTAAAACAAAATTTGGGAATATTTTATTTATGTAGGCTGATGTTTTTAACTATATATTTTTCTAAGTTATCCTTTGTTGTAAGTATATAAAAAATGTATCTACATGTACTGTCAAGAATAAATAAGATTTCCTTAATTACCTTTGGTTTGCTACCTAATCCGATATGGTTTCATTTTATATTTCTTAGACCTTTTATTAAATCTAGCATCATACCGTAAAACTCTACAAAATAATACACTTTCTCTACGACACGTAGTTTTACTAAGTTAGTATTGACAAATTGTCACATTCAGTACACTTCAATCAACTCTAATTAGGTCAGGGGAAATGGCGTCATGCAAGTGACAGCTCCAACAGTAACGGAAGCAAATGCGTAATCAATGAAGTCATTGAATGACGTCACAAATGGAATAATGAAGGTTGTGACGTCAATTTATGACGTCACTAAAGACACATTTGCAGACGTCGGTGACGTCATTTGGATGTAGTCGTTTCCTCGTGGACATTGATTGAACTGTGCTGAAAGTAACATTTCGCCATTACTGGAGTTTATTCTTCAATTCCTTCTAAATATTATGTCCACAAATGATTACGTTTTATATGTAACAATAAATTTCGTCCCGGTTAGCATTATTATCTACATTTTTTGGAAAAAAACATGTAATTCGATTTACACTCAATAGAAACGCATAAAATTTTTACTCCTCTATATAATACTTGTGTGACATATTTTAACTATTTCAAAATGTGAAATAACATTAGATTCCAATCTATCTCACTGGACACATGAGCCTGCACTCCATGTGTCGCGTTATCTGGTTGGTCATCAATCCTGTTCATTTCCTCCTGTCCTCCTGATTTATATAGGTTTTCCTTATACAAAACTAAAACTGTGAAAAATAATACAAGCGTAAACATATATATTATTTGATTTGCAATACATTGGTTCTTGAAAAAAGACTTAAACTGCAAGAAAATGTATACTGTATGAATTTAATATTCTATCGCTTTATGCACATAAGTTACTTACACAACTTCATTTTAGTCAACTATAATAATTTTGTGATAACTAAAATTTAAATCTTTATTTCAATTATTTATTTTAATTGTTTATTTTAACCATTTATCAATAGTACTCTGCATAACACAGTCACACAAACTTGAACTGCATATGTGTCTATAATTAACGTTAACCATCCCAATGTGAATTACTTCGTCTTTCAGTTTCATTATTTTGATTCTTAGTATCTTGAGTATATAGACACATTTTTACCATCGGGTGACAAGTAATAAATATGATTACAACTGTGCCTTCACTTAAAAGAATTTATTACAGAATACCATCATGAACATATTTAAGAAATTAAATAAATAGTCCTCCTAAACAAATGATGTTCTGTTACAGTAACGGCGTTCCATTGAAAGCAGTTACTATACTTCATTGGCTAATATTGATGGGCGTTCTGCCCCTAACAGACTGTGTCATTGATGGCTGTGGTTAAATGAATTGTGGACAACACCCTTCCTGTGGGGTTAATCGCTCGGGTAAATCTGAGCAATTCTTCACGCTTAATCTCTCCTTTAATGATTTATTTTCAGTTATTATACAGAGAAAATGGGCTAATTATAATATTACATCTACAAGATAGAGTTTTCGAATTGATCCAAATTAATAACATTTCTCGAATAAATTTTTAAGTAACTAATTGACCGTATTAATAAAATATACGATTATCATAATTTTCGTAATAGTAGTTTTTTATTTGAACTGTTAAGTTATACGAAACAAAAATTTGATCGTATTTTATTGATTTATAATATATTACACAGGGGAAAATATTTCATCCTTTTTCCTCTATCCATTTTAAACTGTATGAAAAATTCAAACATCCTCAATCATGTATGTGACCAAGATTTCTTGATCTTGGGCTTTGGTTTATAAAAAATGGGCTCAATTTTGGTGATATCTACACACAGATTAGTTAAAGTGGGTAAATGAATCAATTTTAATGAGGCCCACACGTTTTATATAATATAAATGTCAGCTTTTATTGAAAAACGTTGTTGTAAAAACAATCAAATCATAAATATTTTTATTTCAGAATTTACTATTTGACTGCTATTTTTTTTTCTATCTTAATAGGAAATAAATCTAAAGGAAGAAAATCCTAGTTAGTGTGTTGACAGCCTGAAACTTCCTCTTAATCTAGACCGCTATTTTTTTATTATTTTTTATTTTTTATTTTTTTTTGTTTTTTAGAAATACTTATTATAATTAAAATAATTTATTAGTTAACATTTAATGATATATCTTTTTAATATTGAAAATTCTATAAATCACATTTTATCGATAACATTTTACAATATTCTTCCGTAAATTTGCAATCTTAAATGTAAGGAACAGTTATTTTGTTGGACGTTAACTGTAAGAAAGGATAGATGAGGTCTTAATGTTGTCTCAATGAAGAAGTATTTTCATTTAATTACAATATTTTGAGGAGTTTGTATTGTAAAGTATACAAGTTAAAAACATAATTTCTAAGAGTATTAATGGACTTATAAAAAAGACACTTTTTGTTACCCTGGGAAGCATTACTCATTGCAATACAAGGTGGGAAAAAAGTAGATTGATGATTGAAATATTAGTTTGTGATGAGCTAGAATTGCAAAGAAGAGTTGACCACAGTAACAGCGTTAACGGCAACCCCAGGAAATGTTTTGGAGTTTGCGTCTTCTTCGTCGTCTGCTGAGGCTTGGAACTGAATAATTATGGCCATGTAGGTCGTAACTGCACTTGCTACCTGTAGGGCATTGCATACATTATCGGTTAATCTAGAGTCATGTTATCAAGTGCACTATCTTGGAACTATCTCAAATTATGTATAATATATAATATATTTTTTAAATTTCATGTTTTATGATTTTTTAACTACTCAGATATTCTTAAAGGTAAAGCAATTATATATTTTTGTGAACTAAACTCCTCGCTTATTTCAACAATATTTTAATGAATTGAAAACTAAATCATCTTTTAATATTAAAATGTAGCATAGCAGAATAGCACATGTTGAAAGCAGCATAGAAGAAATTGAAATATAGGAATGTCAAATCGAGCTGGTTATATTACTGGATATTACTGTGATATAAATCACATTAAGCCTACATGTTTCACATGAGTAAAAATTAGAAATAGCTGGGAAGAGACGAAATAAAAGAAAGTTAAGAAAATTGGGGGAGTGGGGATGTTAAGAGGCACCGTTATAACAAGTCATGGTTATATACACACGATATTAAAAGTGAAAGCAAGAATGGTAAGATTAATTTTGTAGCCAAATCAACTGTTAGACACGTACCGGTATAATAATAGACGTATGAAGTGTGAAGAGGCCACATGCGGTAAACTCTACATCTCTGTGGAACAATTGATCGGCAAATCTCTCGAGCTGGAATGAGAAAGATTGAAAATGTCGCACAGTGTTCAAACATTGTTATTCATGCTTTTAGATTATCTTCATAGTATCAAAAAGTGAGAAAAAACAATACCTCATAAAATAAAGGTTTTGCCATTTTGTTTCCCATCAGTTTTGTAACGATCATAACAGTCTTTTTGGCCTAGAACAAAACACACACACATGATTGTTATTGAAAATTTAAACGTGAGGTTGACAACTCAAGGTGAATTAATTATAAATTAACTATTTTACTAAAGTAACTCTGTATCCTAAGTAAATTCCCCATTATTTAATATCATGAATTAGTAATTAAGTATTACCTCTTTCACAGTTAAGGAGCAGGGTAAAACGAGTACGTAAAGTTTAATGGCCATAACTAGTATCCACATGAAAGAATAAGCCATATGAATCAAATTTCTTGAATAATTTTCAAAAAGGACGAAAAGGAAGTAAGGGTAAAAACTAGATGTGCGAAAATGAAATCATCGCTGTGACCAAAGAGCAGCCATATATGACGTTGATGTCGTATACGACACAACAAAGACTCCAGTGAATCTCACTCAGTCCGGGAATGGTCATCTTCGACTCTTGAGGCACTGGAAGAATAAACAAAGTGTAGGTGTGAGAAGTAAGGATATTATGACCCAAAGCCATTTAAACGTACATATAGAATCATAAATGGGGCTATAAAACTATAGCGTACCTCTCTTAACCATCGAATAACCATTATAATATCCTATGGTAATGAAACCTACGTCAATTTGAATGGCCGATTATTTTTGCTCTGTATATTTTTTTGAGTACCAAGATGAAAAAAAAACATCCTCGGGTTGTATCTCCATTGCTACATATCCAGCCAAGAATAAATGTTTTCGGTAATATCACGATTATATCGATATTCTTCTATATGAACCAGTCATATTACCAAGAATTCAAAAACGTAATAACATACCAAATAATTTCCTAACGTCTTCCCCATAAAACGGATTGGACAATTTGATTGAAAGAGGTTCTTATTGATTTATAATGCTTCCTAATGAAATATATTACGGTATTCATTAAGTTAAGATTTTAATCTAGTTTAATATACTTAAACAACATGTAGAGTTCAAATCACTTTAAAGAGGAATAGTAAAATAGTCAAATCTTACTTGCGAATGTCTCGACTCAAGGTAGTGCCACAGTCCACATGAGTTGTTTGGATCTACTTCTGGCCACCATTTCCAAGACTCTCTCATTTACCAATTGGAACCGTTCCCTAACAGCTAGTACAACTTCCATAACCTCTACAAGGTTGAGTAGTATGATTATCTGAAAAAAGGCAATATAGTTAACTTGTTGAAAAAAACTGTAAGTGGATATTTTAGACACTGTTGAGTTCTTATTGTCAAATATTTGAACAGTTCAACTTATCCTATGAAAGTGACTCTCTTAAGAAGCTGGTTGACGATGATAAAATATCAGTTTTTTTATATATATATTCATAGCGGTATACGAAATGTACCTGTTTTTAAATGGCTGAAGAATTATATTAGTTATATTTTGATACTAAACACATCTCTAGTAAAACTGCCGTTCACAAAGTAAAACAACTTCAAAACTAAAATTTATTTAAAGAACCCTCTAAAAAAAAAAACTCTGTAAAACAACAAACGTCATTGATTTTTTTCTGACACTTTTATCATTTTCACACAAATTACTGGATAACTTTGTTAAGTTTTACCTTGAATAGTTGGAACAAAAATGCCGTGAGGCTTGCATAAATTTCTCTCTCATTCCTCAGGTATTCAGCCAATTCCAAGGTAGACAATGTCAGAAAGCCACCCATGACCAGGAGAGACATCCATCTGAGGTGAGGCGGACTTGACTTGCGCTGCAGAAGGAAGTCTATCTCACGTAGCTTATCCACGAGTAGGATCTTTTGTTTGACACTGTATAGAGAACATGGCAGTAAAACAGAATGAGTTTTATTTTTGTAAGAAGAGATTAAAACTGTAAAAAAGTAATTCTTAATAAACTAGAATAAAAGTTTGCTAATGCTTAAAGGTCATAATTGTTTCTAAAACCCTTTCATTCATATTACAAGTATGTCTGTGTCATTATAAAAAAAACTTAGCATTAAGCACTAATACACTAATACTAACCATTAACACTATGTAAAATAATTAATTCAATACTATTTATTAATCATTAAGTTACTGTTGCATAAATTAAGTCGGACTAGGTAACAACACCTTATTTTGCAATATATTTTTCAAGTAACGAATCAACGTTAGGCTACTTTTAGTTTTATTTCAAGTAAAATGATCAAAACTTTACTAGAATTGAGAATTATACTTTAGTTTTCTGCGTTACCTGCTAACAGCAATGCCAATGGTGACCATTGCTCCAAGATGTGTTGAGAATGAGCGGCAAAAGTTAGTGATCCTGAACGTTGTGTGAGAAGCAAGATCATTAGTTTCATCTGCCACTTGGCAATAGAGAAGTAATTACAGAGTAGGCCTATATGTTTGCAAGAATAGTCTATAATGAGGGGTAGTAAATATTGTTCGGTTTTAGAGAACGGAGATCAACAATTGACTCATAGTTCTCGCCTGGAAGGCCTTCACTTTTTTATTTTATATACAGGCGAACCACCGGCTTAACGAGACTTCCGAAACACGGGAGCGGATGAACGATCGTTTTATTCCCCGTCCGGGAGTTGAACCCGGGCCCGCTAGGTGATTACCCAGAGCTCCGGCCGCTGCCACTATTTTACTAATATTTGAAAAGGGATTGGTGAAATGGTCCGATTTTTTCTTAAGTATTTTTCTCTACGAGGTAAAAAGTAGGAATTTCCCGTTAATCAATTAAGTTTTTTTCATTAGTAGGTATGTTGAGATCAATGAGATTTACATTAAAGTAATAAATTGCTTAACAGCGTAAATTTTACACTACAGAATGTAAGGCAATTTGTTTATAATTTAAATTATTATGAACAATTCAGGGGCAATTTTTGATTTTTGACAAATAGGGGTAAAAACTATAATAAACTGCACGTAAAACTCTACTAAAAATGGAGATATGTCAAGAGGTAATAAGTGCCGACCAATTAAGTATCGCAATTGAAATTTCCAGAGAGGGTTACTTATTTTATTATCATAAATATCAAGCACATAAAAAACCTTTTATGGTTGATCAACTAAATAATTTGATTTCTTTTAGCGAATTTCCCATAGGGAATAAGCTATTACCGTAGGTCTCATGGTAGGACCTAAGCCCGGGACCATGTTACTTTTTCGTTTTTAGGTGCCCAGAGACCAAAAATAATAGTCATTAAAAATTATATATATATATGTATATATATATGTATATATATGTATATATATGTATATATATATGTATATATATGTATATATATATATATATATGTATATATGTATGTGTCCCTAGACACGATAACTCTCGTAAAAATGGTCCAATCGACACCAAATTTGGTAGAGATGTGTAATCCTACGTTTATTCGGATGAGTTCGAAAACCAGACATATCGACCTACCGGAAGGGGTAGTTTTGGGGGGTTTTGTACCCCAAAAATGGGTTTTTTGCATTTTTCATATGTAAATTTTAAATATTTTAAATTTTTATTTTGACCGTTGGATTTAGCTCAAAAAAACACACAATTTAGTATTTTGAAGCTTTGCTCTATCTCCATTGGTTACCGAGATATTACAAAGTCTAAAGACAGTACATTGTCTTTTTGGGCTCGAATGTTAATCTTATGGAGAATAAGGATGTGTTAATATTTCAATTATTAACCAATATTTTTGGATGAAACTTGGTATTTAGCTTCATTTGGTTGAGATTCATCCATTTAAGGTAAAAAATCTTGGTTTTTGTACTTATCATGGCAGCAAACCTGAATACTCATATCCCATGTTAATCATATGGAGAATAGGCAAACTCTTTTATTTATGGACAGATATTGATGAAACTTACTATATGTCTTTATATGGTCGAAATAAATTTTTTCTATGCTAAAAACCTACTTTCAGTGTCCCCCATGGCAGCATACCTGCATACTCTTTCCCTATATTTATCTTAAGGAGAATAGACATTTATTTCCCTATTTATGAGCACGTGATGAAATTTTGTTTACAAGTATAGCTGGTCAAAATTAATATTACTAATTTGGAAATTCGCTGAGTACGCAGGTCTGCTGCAACGGGGGGTATTAAAGTCATACTATCTGTAACTGAAATTAAATTTCTATAGGTGTGACTTAAATCTGTGTACAGTATAATAACTCATACGTTAACCTTAAATGTATATTCGTGCATTTTTCTTTTATGTGCACTAACACTACTGGACCGATTGACAATTTATTACAACATGTTTGAGTTTACACCTATGTTACAGAGCTTTGCAACAATAACCTTGTGAATTCCAATTATATTCTTATAAACAATAAATTTGTGATAGACCACATTGTTACATGCAGATGTGTTTAATTACGAAATCTTATTGGATTAAATTCAAAATTTGAAGGAAAAGTCATGTTTTATACATAATTTTCCGTACGTTGTAGTAAAATTATTTAATTTGTCTCAAAACATTTAAGGAATTTTTTATGCTAATATTCAGTCAACTGACCACATTTAGCCAGCAATCACAGTTCGATTAATTTTTTACATTAAACATTAAATGAAGATTGTTTATTTATATTATTATGATCCAATGACTTTATTTTACTTATTTTGGAGTTTTGATGGTTTGCCATGCTTTAGGGTTTTTATTGGCTATTTCGTAACACCATTCTGCATATATTAAAAGACAGAAAAAAATTAATTTATGTCAAGCCCTCAAAGGGATTAATATAATATTTTTTATGGTTTCTTTGGCTATAACGTTATAGTATTTTATATTAAGTTTACATGTATGAGCGACTGGTTGGCTAGTATAGTGAACAAATTTGACCAAGAACCAATTTCATCACACTCATACCATTCAAAAATGTAAAGATTTATTTCACCAAATGATATAGTAGTTCCTTCTAGGAAAAGCCAAATGTGTTGACTACGAAGCCATAACACAATTAACTTAATCCCCCAGCCCATTTGATAACTTTGTACCTCATCTTCATCAAGACACTATAGAGTGAAGTATTTCAAAATATACCATGAACGTATGACTAATTACGACGGACTACAAGAAAGTTGGTGTAAGAAAATATTATTAAGTTATTATAAATTTAAAATTGACTTCAAATTTTTATTTATTGTATAATTTAAAGTAAAGTACGACTAAAGTGGGTTATTAGAATTTATTACTTTCCAAATCCAAAAGAAGATGATCACACAGTAGGACACGACCAGGAGGAGAGAGTAGGCGACCCTGGGCCAGGAGAGTCTGGCTACGTCGCCCCTGAGGGGCAGATGGTTGACAGACACTGGCAGCAGACCCAGCAACTGTAGGCCGAGCAGCACTGGCCGTGACAACACGTACATGGCAAATGGGTAGCTCAACTGTAGTGGACTTTAGACCTCCATAAAACCAACATTCAGGCTAAACTCAACCAATTAGTTAAATTAAGGTAGTGGTTTTAGCATCTGTCTTGCTGAGTGTCATAGCGCGCACTAAGAATCTGTATATCAATAGCATTGAAAGTTGCAGTAAGATATATGAAACACATTACATGCAATATGGAATACTGACGATAACAAACGAAACTGGCCTGTGACAGCTACATAATGGGTATGTGGTGTAGCAATAAGTACAAAATGGGTTTAGAGTGACATATTTGATAGTTCACCATAAATATAGTGACATATAAGGCAATATGATTGTTTTGATGTTGACATGGTTATTGATATTTGTGCTCTCGGGGATGGTTTTAAACTTATCATCACTAAAATCTCTATACAGAATAATAACTAATGTGTAAACCTTAAATGTATATTTGTGCCTTTTTATTTTAAGTGCCTTTTTATTTTAAACTACTGGACCGATTGACAATTTATTACAACACACCTGAGTTTACACCTATGTTTCAGAGATTTGCCCACGAGGGATAGCCCACACAAACACTGCAGCTTATAAACACTACACTATCACGATTGCTTCAGTTCAAGCAATTAAGGTTTGTACAGAAAATTTGATTTTAGTCTATGTTCAATATTTTAGTCTATTAATTTAAATCTTTTGCGATGTTAATACTATGTTTAAAAGCATAGAATGCACAAAAGCATAAAAAGTACATTTTGTATGCTAATAAATTTCACTACAGACTGCTCTTTAATGTAAATAAGTAAATTTAAATTTTCCAGTTCCATAACTTATTAGAATATTTGATTATGCATTCATAAATCATCTTTCGACATGCAGCTTCTCAGGGTTATAAATTTGTAAATAATAAAAAAAAATGTATGGTTAATCAAACTGTAGCCTGAGAATACTATAATGACGAAGTTATGAAACCACAAAATGTTTAGGCACTGACCTATATTACTAATCATTTCAATGTGATATTAATTCATATTTGGCAAAAACCTATTCAATAATGAATATATTTTATTGTCATTGACAAATTATTGCACGTACAAGAGTCAATGGTAGTGAAAATATTGTCTCGTACAGTTTAGTTTCAAACACTCATAAATTTCTAGTTCAAACACAAATGCCTAAAATACCATAACATGGAGTGGTTACTAGCCAGAATACTAAAAAATAAATTATGGTAATATAGTATTGTTGTTAAATTGTCTGTACTATTTAAATTATCTATAGTGAGTTTATTTAAATTTAGAAGATTAGATCAGGCAAGATTGTGCCTGACCATGTTTTTGATGGACGACCGCCTCTCCTATAAATGGTGACATGTTCATTAGTTTATTATTACAATACTGTCCATAATTTACGTTGGACGTAGATGAAGTACTGTATAAAAGATTGTATAGAGCATTTAATACTCTTATGAGGTATTTAGTCATAAGTTGTCCATTTTGCATTAACTATTAATGTGGTAAAAAAATATTTTTAAATGTGAAACCATTTTTGGTCGAATGGTTTGCCTAAAGAGGAGAACACGTTATAAAAATTATTTTAAACTATAAATGTCTGTGAAAATATTATGATAAAAGTTCAGTATATCACATCCCTTAGATCTGTGTATGGAACACAGATCTAAACAATTATTCAAATAAATAACAAAATTATAATACAAGTTGTAGTACAACTTAATATGTACACTTTTTAAACGAATTATTAACTAGTAGATGTATAAGATAAAATGTTGCTTCGCTAACTTGTTTTACACATGAAATATAAAACAATTATAATTGGTTTTAATGACGTAAACCAAAGTAAAATTCTATCTCATTACGGTAATGATATACTTAAATGATACCTACCTTAAGACCTTGACCAGGTAAAAATTAAAAGTATTTTTTAAAGTACATAATTATTTGATAAACACAAAATAGTAATTATGGACTGTACTTTACAAACTACAAAATTCAGTATTAGTCTTTCTGTAGTAAAAATTTTCATACATATATTTTTAATATATTTCCCTTGTAAGATTTCATGAGGGAGTGTTAGTTAAGATAACGGTAGGGAGGAGCTCATAAAGGTCGTTGTGGAATATTGAAAGATATTTTACGGCTTCCCAGAGGAGATTTTATGTGAGCCAATCTATACCAATAGAGTTATATTTTGTAAATCAAACTACTGTGAGGATTTTTTAGTTTGAGGTTGGTGTTAAGATTTAATAACAATTCCATTTTTGTATCTTTTATTTGATTGTAAATGCTCATATTTATAAAAGATGGATAGTATATTATATTGTGTGGAACAATTACAATTCAGTGCATGAGGTGTAAGTGATGATTCTATTTTATGTGGTTGGCTTACATTTTAATTTGATTTATGCCATTAACAACTCTCAGATATAATATTACGAGTGTTTTAATTCCCTTTTGTTTAAAAGCTAATTACTTAACTAATGCAATTAGAAAATAATTAAAAATATGTTTTATTGTCTAACATTTTCGAAAGTTAAATTGTGAAATTTACTTATTTTAAATAAACCAACATGTTTTAAGAACTTGTTTTAACTAAAAAGATACTTTTTATATAAAAGTGATAAATAAATAATTATATAAATTTTAAGATAATATTCATATAAAAATATATACATTTTTATTTGCCATTTCAAATTATTTTGAAGAAAGTTTAATTACATTATTCTTCTTATCGTTATGGCCTTGAGTGAAGAACTCCGTATTATGAAGCATTTTAAAGTCATTCCTTGTAAACGCCTCACACCCATTACCTAGTTGTCCTTGTTACTTGAACCTTAGCAAAGATTTGATTGGTTTGTATGACCTTAGCAAAGATCTGCTTATTATAAAATAACATAAATAAGTGGTGGTTTGACTTCCAAATTCTGGTTCGGATAAAAACTTATTTTAAAGTTGAAACCAGTCTGAGAATAAATTTTCGTCAAAATGTGCTTAAATGTGAACCTTTTTCCAAGGAATATACTTTATATAGTAGTATTTAAAAACGACGTTTGTTAGTATATTTTTTACATATCTTTAATGCATGGAATATAAAAATAAAACTAAAGAATAATTTATAAAAACAATTATTTTTTTATTAAGTAATTGTAGCCTACACATAAAAAAAAATACTCTAAGGAATTGAATTTACATACCGTTAAATATTTCTCCGATCATTATAGAATAATTTTAAGAAAGAGTGTATTTCAATTCTTTTCTAATGATTACTTTTTAATTATATATTACTCATGAGTTCTTTTATTGTTTCTCTTTAGATCTGTAAAAAACCAAAATTATTTAGTGTTATCGTTAATTATTTTAAAACTTTGGGTTATTTATTATTAATATTGTTTAAGAATTTAGAACAAAACCAAGTGTTAATTATTACAATTATCATAAACTATTAGTATTATTATAATAAATGGCTCTACCCTAAAAATAATAAACTCCATAAAAAGTTAAATGTAAATTAAAAACACTAGGTAAAAAAAATTATCAGTACTTTGCGAAAATTGTATTTTTATTGTATAATCTATTCTTGATTCTTGATATTGTTAATTCTCATGCAGTAGTGATAAACTCATTGGGTGTTCTTCTTTCTTTGTTTGACAAATTTTTAATGTTAAATGTTTGAAAGTAAAAATATGATTCATCGTAATTAATAGTCGTAATGAAAAATAATATAAGTGTATAAGTTAAATTAATTAAGAAAATTGTTTTATTATCTTACTCTCTTATGAATGGGACGCGAAATATTAAGTTTTGGTTGAATGTAAATGTTTAGGTTTAAAAATGTTAGGCAAAAGTATAGGTTAAAAACTTTCATTTACCTAACATGGGCCAAATTAAAAGTTCATATTGAGATAAATAAGTTAATAATTAGTATTGCATGTGATATGAAGTATAAAAAAATACCTCTGAATATAGCTACAAAATATCTTTCTCAGTTTAATATGTTATACAAAGGTTTGTCCACAAACATAACTGGAGAGCTCTCCTAAGTTTTCAGTTCAGTGAATCATGAATTTAACGCGTCAAATGTTTGGGGCTAAAATATTTGTACATGATTTGGTTGCAGTTTATATTCCATATGCATATTTTATTAGAAGGTTAAATAAATCATTCAATAGGAAGCAAATAGTGGTTTCCTTAAATGAGTGAAGGAAGAATACTATTGGTTGATATGATTTTATCAGTACGCCAGTAAAAATATATCACTCAAGTTTGATGAAATATAAATTAATGAATAAAATTATTTTTATCAATATGTATTTTTATGTCCTACAGAACAGTGCAAGGGGAAACATCACAGGATATAGGCTTGTGGAGGAAATAGGACACAGGGTCTATGGTGTGGCGACTTACGTTAGGCAAGACATAGACGACGTATCAGTCTCCCACAAAAGTTGTGTGAACAGCATATTTATTTACTATTGCTGTTAAGGTATCTGAGACTACCATTGTCAATGTCTACAAACCACCGAACATCCAGTGGCCAGATACAGCTCTCCCATCTTTTGAACATCCTGTAGTATATGTAGGTGACTTTAACAGTCATCACGCACAGTGGGGATACTCGTCCGATGATGAAAATGGCACTCGTCTTACAAGCTGGGCTAAAAAATAACAACCTTTTCTTGGTATTTAATGCCAAGGACCCACACACTTTCAATTCTGCCCTATGGCGTCGTGGGTACTCCCCAGACTTGTGCTTTTGTTCTCGTGACCGGTCAGCAACACCCATACCAACTTGCAGGAGGGTCCTAGATGCTTTTCCTCACTCTCAGCATAGGCCTGTTCTGATATCAGTGGGAATCCAAATTCCTCTCGCAAGATCTTTTCCTCGGCCTAGGTGGAACTTCAACAAAGCTGAGTGGGAGGCCTTCTCTTCCAGGCTTGACAAAGGCATCAGGTTCATCCTCCTAAAATAAAAAAACTATGATCGGTTCACACGACTTGTTCTGTCTTGCGCTAAAGCGTCTATCCCAAGAGGTTTTAGGAAAGAGTACATACCAGGATGGAGTCAAGAGTGCGAAGACCTTCACAGTGAGTTCACTGACACTGCCGACAGAGATGTAGCGGACCAACTCCTTAACTCTCTCGACAACTCCAGGAGAGAGAAATGGGTGAAAACTGTTGAAAATCTGAACTTCACCCGCAGTAGTCGGAAAGCTTGGTCTCTACTCAGGAAGCTCTCCACTGGTAAGCCAAATGAAAAACCCGCAACCTCGCAACCTCACCCTTGTGTTATTGAAAAACGCCTCTCCTGTCTATCTAAACCGGTGCGTACGTCCGCAGATAGGAAAATAAATTTTAAGCTTAATGAAATTAAGGAAAGTCGGCAAGCGCCATTGGAAGTCTCCAGACCTTTCACAGTAGATGAGCTGGATGTGGCGATTGATGCTATGCCAATTGGCAAAGCAGCAGGTATGGATGAAATCTTCCCGGAGTTCATAAAACACCTGGGTAAAAAGGCTAGACAGTGGCTTATTGCAGTCTTTAATTCCATAAGGGAAACCGGCGACTTGCCTGGTATATTTAGAAGATCGAAAATAATAGCTGTCTTGAAGCCAAATAAAGATCCACAACTGCCAGAAAGTTACCGACCCATAGCTCTTCTTAGTGTCTGTTATAAGCTGCTCGAGAGGTTGATATACAACAGAATCCTCCCTGTTCTGGATTCCAGCATCCCCGTCGAACAAGCTGGGTTTAGGCCTGGGCGCAACTGTTGTGACCAGGTTCTAGCTCTTACTTCCTTCATCGAGAATTGGTTTGAGCGAAAACTGAAAACCTCTGTTGCTTTCTTAGATCTTACTGCAGCTTATGACACTGTCTGGAGAAAAGGCCTTCTCATTAAATTTTATAACCTGATTCCTTGCCCTTTCCTGTTGCGTCTCCTCAACTCTATGCTCTCCAATTGATTAAAGTATATTTGGGACGCAAGGAAAGTACTTTTAGGCAATTAAAAGATGGCCTGCCACAGGGGTCAGTGCTTGCCCCACTGCTGTTTAATGTGTATACTGCCGACATGCCTGACACTTGCTCCTTAAAGTTTGCCTATGCGGATGATATTGCACTGGCTTGTCAGCACAAGGAATTCCGACATGCTGAGGAAGTACTAACAAATGACCTCAAGACCCTCGGTGAATACTTTAAGGCCTGGAAGCTAAATCCAAACCCAACTAAAACTGAGGTATCTTGCTTTCACTTGAACAATAGACTAGCCCACCAAAAGCTTAAAATCGTATTTGACGGTGTTGAGCTAAAGCACAATGATCACCCACAGTACCTGGGAGTCACTTTAGATCGGTCTCTCACATTCAAAAGCCACCTACAAAAGACAGCAGCCAAGGTGAGAGCTAGGACTAACATTGTCCATCACCTTGCTGGCTCCACATGGGGAGCTAATGCACAAGCTCTGCGAACCACTGCTTTGTCCCTGGTTTACTCAACCGCAGAGTACTGTGCTCCCGTGTGGCTGAACAGTGTACATGTCAGAGAGATCGACGTCCAACTGAACAGGACTATGAGAGCCATAAGTGGTACACTCATGGCAACCCCTGTACCCTTGCTCCCAGTGCTGTGTAATATCGCTCCACCTTAAATAAGACGAAGGGAGGCACTTACTAAGGAATATAATAAGATCGTATCCGCTCCACAGCTACCTATCCATGATTACCTACCCCAGGAGACGGGCAGATTGAGGTCCCGAAGACCACCACTACGGACAGCATCGCAGTTGACAGAGACAAACTTTTCCATCCATACCGACTGGACTTCCTCCTGGGACTCTTTCCAAGGCCGGAATCAATTTTTAATTGCTGACCCAACGTTAGCTGTAAGTGGTATGGATCTTCCTCGGAAGCAGTGAACCGTTCTCAATCGATTCCGCACTGGTGTGGGAAGATGTAATTATTGGAAATACAAATTGGGAATGACAGAAGACCAGTCATGCCGCTGTGGAGCGGCGTTGCAGACTATGACTCACATAGTCAATGAGGAGTGCCCTTTGAGTGCTTTCCCCGAAGGATTGATTGGGCTGCATTGTGCAAGTGAAGTTGGGCTGCAATGGCTTAGCGCCCTGGATTCAGCTTTGTAAAGAGAGATCATAACTTTATGTTTTTAGTTTAGTTTTTAAATTTTTTGACGCAGGTGCTAAGCACCTCAGAGAATGTATTATATTTTTCTGAAGTTGGTGGCTGGCTATTAATGCCATACGATATATATATATATATATATATATATATATATATATATATATATATGTATATATATATATATATTTTTTTATCAATATTTGCTGCATATAAATTTTATTAACAGAAAAAAGATTCATTAACAATGTTAATTAAATGAGGCACTTTGTTGTACAGTCTAGTATTCAAAGGTGAAAAATAACCAATATATCTTAATGAAATTGCATATTATTATAATTATATTTCAGTAAGAAACCGTAATTAATCATAATGATGTGTCAAAAAATTAAGGTCATCTTTCATATATGTTCTAATGTATTTTCAATAAAATCTTAATATACATTAACAAGTAACACTACATAAAATTTAGAAAAAAACTGTACGAAAAGTTAATTTAAGCGTTTCCTTCATGGTTAATATCAACAGCAAACTGCAAACATATAATTTGTTTATCAAAGTTTTGCGAATATGATATTTTTATTTGATTTTTTATTCCATGGTTCCACGGCTGATGAGCCAAGCAAGGACTTTGTTTAGTATATTAGAACTCAGGTAAGCTGTGGCTATGACTTCCTTGACTACCTTATAACCTTAATACACTTAACCCTTAGGAGTTTAGGATACAACATCAAGTATCCGCTAAGGACTTGAACTTAATCATATATGTTTCTTAATCATATAGAATACTTATACAAAAAATGTATTATACCATAACAAAAATATTGTTTAAATATAAATTATAGGGGTTCAAGTTAATTATTATATGCACTGAATATACAATGGTAACAAAGGCAATTGAGAGGTGACAAATTACTTCGAGTAATCCAAGCTCAAGCTGTTGAGCTGGTGTAATGTATGTTGTAATATGGTACATCATCCTCGGATTATTGTATTATCAACGTAATCGTCCATATCACATTCATAATTATCATTATATGTTATACCATAATTTCTGGTTTATAACACTGCATATGACCATTAACACCTTTAAAAGTCAATTTTAAACTTATCATAACTAAATATTGTATTAGATAAACTATTCATATGTTATAATCCTGAGTAATTCCAGTGATGTATCTTGAATATTACATTCATCAGAAACTGCTTTACATTCTTCCGTTCAAAACATTCAAAGATTATGTGAGATTAAATTAATGCTCCTATAAACCTTAAAATATTATTTATATAAAAAATATACTGTACATAATACCATCTAAGGATTTAACATTATACCTTTTAAAGCAATGGTTATAAATAATAAGTACGGCCTAATTTTTTAATGATGGGTTCTTTAATAAATTCAAATAAAATAAATTGTAATGAATTTTGTTTCTTATAACTTTATCTATTCGTTGTAGTGTGTACCTTAACTTTGTAGCTCCATGTACTATACAATATATTTATTGTATAGAATAATATAATAATTAGCAAAACCAGAACACACAGTTAGTTTAAGAGTTTGGTTGGGCTTTGTCCAGTGACAAAATATTTCTCTTATTTTTCAGTAATTTAAGGGCACGGACAATGAAATGTTTTACCATGACAAATACATAAAAGTAAATAAAAGTTTTTCAGTAGTTTTACTGAGAATTGTTATCCCTAAAACTAATTAAAAATAACGTTAATATTGGCTTAACTCATGGTTTAATCGTAATTTTAATATATTGAGATTTGTTTTTTTTTTAATTTTTATCATTAAATAATTATTAGAGATAGCCTTAAATATATACAAATGTCTCATTTAATTTCAAGCCAAGAAATACTTGTCACAAAAGAATGTTATAAGAAGCCGAAGGCGAAAGTCGAACCAATATTGAAAATCGTCTTCAAGCATTCTTAAAATTCCTCATTTTCAATACATACCATTGCTAACAGACATGAATAAGATAAAAACTGCCACATTTAAGAGGTCCTTTTTATTAGTTGGTGTTCTTGTATATGTTGTGAGCAAAATAATTAATAATAAAGTAGAATAAATGTTCTTTAGAGTACTTACTTTACTGATGGCTTCCCCAAAAATGTTCCATTTCATTATTTTAAAAAAACATATTTACATTTACCGATAGCCAACATAAGTTATAAACCAACCAAAATAGGTTGATAACTAAACAAAATATTTAATTTGAGTCATCTTCGAGGGTTTCAATAAAATACCCTTATTGAATTGTTTAGTAATATTGAAATGCATTATAAGAGTACGAATTCGCAAGTAAAATTTAATATTGAATAGTATTTATACTAGCGTTTAATATAATAAATATGTATTTTATATTTTTGTAAAATGAAGTATTGTGTTTTAAGATGACGGTAAGTATTGCTTTAGTAAAATTTTAACTGTGCTAAATCAAGAAGTCCTAAAATGTAAAATCAGGATAAATCATACATTAAGAAAATTACACATTATGTTTCTTTATAAGCAATAAATTAAGTCGATAATAACTCAAGGTAGGAGTCCACTAATGCACAATATTCATTCCGTATCTTATTTGATTCTAGAGTGCAAGTATCTCAACAACAAAATTTCTCTTTCCAGTTTTAATTACCACTTAAAACTTCCGCTCACAAAATTTTGATATTTTACTGTTTATAATTTGAAACTAAATGAAAAATGCTCAGGAAATTTTAGATTATGAGAAAACATTTCGTTCAGTTTAGTTGACAGAATAAATCTGAGATTCATTAAGGAAAAAAAAAAAACTACGTGGTGAACAAAATGTAATATTTGATGGAATGTTTACAAAACAGGAGTTTTTTATTGGGCTAAATTACTTATCTTCGGATGATTTCAGTGTTTGTTTATCCATGTGAGTGTTTTAAAACCACCCTTTAGTAAGATTTTTTTAAATTAAGCTAATCAAAAATTTGTTTTTTTTTTTTTTTTTTTTAACATTCAAGATTAAAATTACACCTCTCATAGTTTTTTGGGGATTGCACAGTACATATCTAAACAGTTTTGTTAAAAGTGAAAATAGTTTTCTACAATCGAAAAACTACATACGGACCACATTAAGACTATTTAATACATAAAAGTTATACATAATGATTATCTTATTTGGTGAGACAAACTAAATAACTTAATAACAGTCACCGAATTACGTTCGTTAGGCTACAAAAATACTAATGAAACTTGCAGCAGGGTCCTCATCAATGAATTTCCTAGCTATTGTTTTATAAATTTACTGCTATATTGTTGTCGCTGTTTAATTAAAGAACCCATTGTTTGCAACGAAACTCGTGAACATAAGGGAATCTGATACTCTCAGTGTCATGTATAACAATGATCACGTTGTTAATATCAATGATAATAAACAATGATAATAATGCAATGTCAATAAACAATGATAATATTAATGAATAACAATGATCACGTTCAGTCATGATCATGGTACAATATTAATCTCTAGGCCTACTATTACTTTAAAATATAAAGTTGTTAATTTGTTATGCTGCTTCGACTTTTTGTAATTTATTTAGTATGTCGTTTAAATTTACGATAGTGAAATTAGTTAACTTTATTAGTTAACTAGTTAACTGTATCTAGTTAAGAGAACAAATTAAATGCATTCTAAAAAACAGTAAACACGTTTTAACTCCTTTAAAATGAGTAAAAATTACAGTTTTACAAAGTTAAAATAATTAAAAAATGAAAAATAAAATGATGACTTATATTACTTCACCTATCTATTAGTACTTTTTATAGGCGAAAATATGTAGATCTATACGTTTCCATAGTTTTTTTTTTTTTTTTTTTTTTTTTTTTTTTTTTTTTTTTTAATGTTACTCTTTTCACAAGATTATTTCAACAGACTTATGTAGCACAGCATTTTCTTTACGTGGGGTATCGCCTTCCAATGCCAGGCCTGAATATTTAGTGAACAGTAAAGTTTCCAAGATCATTTGTGTAAAATATTTGGAAGTTTCTCCAAAGAGCTATAGCCTGGGAGGCCAGGGAAAACGAAGTAATTTTTCGCGTATGTGTTCATTGTATTTTGTGAAGCTTCAGTGTGTATTTACTATATAAATTACCATGATATACATAAAAACAATTATGTAGCATTAACGATATTTTGATTAATTTGATTAAAACGGTGTACATAATATTAATTAGGTTCTATCTGACCGTTGGCATGTAATTCAATTACCAATTTCAATGTTCCTGCCTCCATGCACAAAGCGTTTGCCGCGGGAAACAACATTACTATTTCACTTTCCGTTTTAAAAATTGTTTGTATAACATTTATTGTATCTTAACTTTATTCAATTCAAAAGTATTGAGATTTCTTGGTTTACAGTTTTGCCAATAGCAGGGTTGACTTGAGAGGTGTGCCAACCTTTTTTACTCAATAGGAACCTTGTTAAGATCTTGTCAAATACATTTGCCCCGACTTCCTACTATACTCTTCCTTTTTGCCAACATCTGGTTTCATTATATGAGGAAAGTAACTTTCTCTGGTTATTTTTATTACCGTCCGGCGAAACTTTGATATTGAAAATTCAAGTTATAATAATTGGTAAAAAGGTTTAAAGATAAAATTATTATATGTAGACCGATATTATGAGAGGTCGATACATAACAATGATTCGCTGAATCAATAAAGAAGGCGTTAAAATAATGATTGAATGATGAGGTTGTTCCTGTAAGTTTTATGAACATTTAAATATATATAGGCCTAACATTAATTTAACTTATTAAAGAAAGTATATTTTTAAAGGATATTTTTTATTTTTTTATTTTTTATTTATTCATCAAGAGTATATACATTACAAATTTCATATAAACATAGCTACAAAAGCCTCACTAGGCTTGTCTGTAGCTTTTACTTAAATTTAACAAACATTTTTAATAGTTCATGTCTTACAGTCAGTTCTCACAAAAATTTGAAGATTACTATTTGTCATGCTTCCTTAAATACAGCATTTACAATTTAAATAATTAACTAAACTTAACAGCAAATAAGTCTAAAACTAATTTAATAAATATTTTGAGCAATAACATACATAAATATTTACAAAAACCAGGAACAAGCAATAAACAATTAAATATAAATTATCTAACAGTAACAGTAGAACAAATACTCCCAATCAACAAAAGCAATATATGCTTACAATAATAAAAACTGGCTTTACTTCTCACAGATACCATTCTTTGAGTTTTACTTTTAACACTTTGTAATTCTTAACCTTGGTAAGATTTAATGGCAAACTATTGAACAAAGTTGGTACCAAGTAACACCTGGTTCGCTTTGAATATTTATTGTTAATCCTAGGAACCACATAAAACTCCTTCCTAGAGTTATACCTGTGAGAGTTTTTTATTTTAAACTTATTTGAGAAATAGTAATCAATTATCAGCAGATAACAAAATAGCTTATCCACAGGTAAGAACCCAGCTATCTGATAAGATGCCAATGGAGATACACCTTCAACAGTAGAATCAAGCTTTGTTATAATCTTTAAAATTCTTGTTTGGACAGTCTGTAGTTTTTGAATTGTTGAAAATGAAGCATTTCCCCATGTTCTAATGCCGTACCTAAGAAGGGACTCACACATTGATGCATATATTAGTTTCATTGTCTTAAATGGCAAATATACTATAGTGAAGATTATATAGTACGTGTAAAGTTCGTATTCAAAGATGATAAACTTGACGGTTTCAATTGTGGCGAAGGCGAGAATTCCCCCTAACACCACCAGAGAGGCTCGTCTGACGCGCGGCGGCCCAGGCTTGTGCTGGAGCAGGAAGTCTATCTCGCGTAGCTTCTCGACCATTAGGATCTTTTGTTTGGCACTGAAAATGAAACAAAAGTTGTGCCAAAGTAGGAAACAAGTAAGGCAAAATAGGACCTCATTTTAACAAACATAACGATTGTTTTAGATATCACTCCACAGCAATGTTTAGGAATATTTGGAAATAAGCTAAAAGGTGTATAGTAAACAATGGTCTAAATCATGAAGAGTAATTAGTTTTTTAGCCTTTTTTTAGTTCACCTTAGCACTAATTAATCATATTTACTACGATGATGCGTATGTAAACATATCACACCATAGAACTAAGCGATATCACGAGTACCTTTATTTTGGTACCTTATGAGAACTTTAATTTGGACATCTCTACGATAAAGTGGGGTGTATTTAATAATGTCAAAACCAACCGAAAATCGTTTACGAGGAACATTGAAACTGTTTATTTGTTTTAAAGTCAATTGAGTTAATAAAATAAATGCATCTTTCTCATTTCAGCTCACATTCTTCTGTTACACAAAACCTGTGTTAAAGATCAGTTTGTTGATAAGAATACTTTCTGACAATGCACACTTCTTTTTGGATATAAACGACTGGTAAAACCGAATTTCATCTCGATTCTTTTAAATTCTGTATATCTCAACGATTTATAATATATTTTCTATTTCCTTCCAGACTCTCTCTTAAAAGTAATTTCTGCCTACAACATTTCTGTGAGCGTATTATAACAATTTTATATACGAGAGTTAGTTTTCGTTCTTATAAATAATTTGACTGATCAAGCGCATTTTTTTGCGTTCAGGCTAGGATGTATAATGACTATCCGTAATTCGTAACGGTGTTTAAATTGCAATGCTAACCCGAGAAATTTGTTGTCCTCCAGGTAAGCTGGTTCGCTACGCTGACCCGATGTCGCAGGTTTAGCTCGTTCGCTGCACTCACTCGCCTTAAGTTGTCCTTTAGTTTTTTATTAACAATCTTCCCTCAATACTTTAAATGAGAACAGTTCAAGTGAGTTCGTTCGCAACGCTCACTCGTTGTCGGGTTTAGCTTGTTCGCTACACTCACTCGCCTCAAGTCTATAATATCCTTAGGTTTTTATTACCAATCTTTCATAAATACTATTTAAATGAGAACATGTGTTTATAAATCAATATCATATATGTAATCATGTGACCATCAACTTAAATTTTATCAGAATATCGTGGTAACTTTGAAGAGGTATGAGGCAGAGCCCTATGAAGATTGGGAAAATATCGTCAACTTTTTAGGAATTTACACGATAAGAGCTTTCAATGAAATATATGGTTGAGGGGGTTTTGACTTCTGGGAAAGCTTAAACAACTTGTGTTGCATCCTACATTTAAAACCCAACTTATAAGTTTAAAGTGAGTTAGTGTGAATACGGTAAAAAATAAGAGCATAAACTCAAATGCAATACTTGTAGACAATTTAATCACCCACAACCGATTTTCCATCAGATTTCAGATCAGTTACACCCTCATATAAGGCCCCAGACTGGAAAAACTTAAGAAGGTAACCAAATTTGCAGCCTCCACAGCAATTTTCGCTTTTTTTACAATACGGTTGAATATTGTTATCTATCGTCAATTTTTGTGGATTTTCATGTTAAGAGCTTTCAATAAAGTGTGGTTGTGGGGATTTTTACTTTTGGGAATGCTTAATCAACATGTGTTACCGTACATCCTAAAATCAAATCAGAACTTCCATTTATTCATAGATATAGATACATTGGAAGATGTAAAACTCGAAATTCTTGTACAAAATATGTGATTAATGTGCATTTTGCTATTAGCAGGTTTGATTCTTAAATGCGTTAAATAAACTGTGAAACGTATTGTGATAAATTAATTTTAAGTTAATTTTTGTTTTAATAGAGGAATCAAATGGGTATATTGACTTTTGATACATAATATTATTAAACAAAACCTCTAGTATCTGTAACCACTGTAGAACGTTATTTAATATACTTTAATAATAAATATTAGTTGGGACTTAGAAAATTACTTCATATACAACTGGTTGCGTTTAGAAAGTTTTTAGGTTATGTTAGAGAGTTTGTATAGGTTATTATCTGATCGTGTATAAAACAAGTTGATTAACATTAATTGACTATTCAATCACTACAAGAAAAAAGGTAAAGAATAACGTATAAAAAAACTCAATTAAGAAGTTGCCTAAACTAAAATTCTTGTTTTATTTTACCTTGTAATTGCATTACCAAATGCGACAACTACTCCCAAAAAGGTTGAAGATGTACTGCAAAAACTAGTGATCTTGAAGGTCTTGAAATGCTCAAGCCCCGTTGGTTCGTCTCCGATTATCTTTATAACAATTGTGTAGTCTATTAGTAAACAGAAGCAAAAACATTTAAGTAGTTAAAATAGCCACGAAAAAATTATGAAATCAATTTTCATCATTCTGCTCGCAGAACAGTCATTTTCTGTCCTGTAATTAGTCCGCAAATTTGGCGTTTTCTGTACCCTTTTAAAAGTGTCCCATACAGAAAAAAGTCTGTTAATTTTTCGTACACTAACTTCAAAAGTTGTACTTTTTCTTAAGCAAAAATAGTACTAATACAAAGCAAATAAGACCAATATGTAAACAAAAACCGACTTTCGGCCTAAATCTTTAATGCAAGATTTTGACATTTCACTTATTAGGCCTACACTTATATATAAGTTTTTGAGAAAGATTTAAATTAAGATGTACGTCAACTACTAAACGTAAACAGATAGGGAAATTTTAATTTATTTCTAAATTAAATATTTCTTTTATATTTTTGCCGTCTAATGAAAAACTTTCTATATCACTCTAACGAAAAATGTTTTCTTCTGTGCTTAGTCACCATTTCCAAGCTCGGCTTCAACTCCCTCCTAAAAAGCGATTGCTCACAGAAAAAAAATCCAATTTTAGTGCTAGTGATGAAAACTACTTTTTAATATCCTTGCAAAAATATAAAGTATCAAATAAGGTATACTTGAAATGGAATATAAAGGTTAAAGGTTTAAAAGCGACATAAATTCCTTGAGTATGATTACCAATAGCTCATCTTATACTTCCTTACCAGTCAGTAAATTATACGTTTATTTTCAAGGGGTTAGGCTTACATATATTGTAGTCATGACTCTACATTATGTTATTTACAATAAAAGGGGTTTCTGTGCTTAAGTCTATAAAAAAATTTAGCAGGCAGTTTATTATTTAAAAAAATTGAAAACTTTAATTGATATAAATAAAATTATAGGAGATTAAAACTAAAAAAATGGCAATATCATGTTCTAGAAAATATATTTTACGTATTTAAACCCTAATTTCTATTGATACAGCTCTAAAAGATTTTTATCTACGTCTTTTGCCATTACTTGTACAAATAGGCCAATATAAAAAAGGATGTACAAATAACATCCCAAAGAGGTGCATTATTAAATAAAATACAAACACATTATTATGAAGAAGGAGCCACTTCATCATAGAGGTTTTAGGCCAATGAGGGCACGGAATTTAATAAAAGCAGTGTCATTAAAGAAACTATGCAGTTATCTCATCGCTTGGTTATTCCTTTACGATTCATGTTATGGTTTATTATGTGCAAAACCTAAAAAGAGTATTATCTAGTGTGAGTAAGAACAATGATTAGAGTGAGCAGCATAGGGCGATGACACTTAAAAGGAGGGGTGGCCGCCTGAAATATAAATGGTCGACTTACTACAGTGAGAAAAATTACTTCATTTGTATATTGTTTAATCAAATACAGACGATGCAACGATTATATCAGCCTCTAAGCCTTTTGTGATATACACTGACTTACAAATATATTGACGCCTGTAAAGGCGTTCATAAAACAATCATTGCGTAAATTACTATCAGTAATGCCATTTTAAAATATCAGTCTGTATGTGTTCTTACTTGCCGAATCCAAAAGCAGCATAAGGCACAATTGACAACCACCATGATGACAGAGTATGCGACCCTGGGCCAGGAGAGTCTGGCCACGTCGCCCCCTGAGGGGCAGATGGTCGACAGACACTGGCAGCAGACCCAGCAACTGTAGGCCGAGCAGCACTGGCCGCGACAACACGTACATGGCGAATGGGTAGCTCTACTGTAGTTTCCCTCAAATTAGGAAAGTTCCTTTACCCATAAAGGTCAAAATATTTTCGACTAAACTCTGAGAATAACTTTTTTTACATTAAAACGCCTTTTAAAATCGGTTTCCTAAAAATTACTCAAACTACTTCACTGTTGTTTGGACGTGAAATTGAAAGAGTAAAATCCATAATGTCGACATAAATTGCTAAACAATAGTTTCCATATTTGATGGATCAGTCAATAATGGTACATCAAATGATTGGATTGCTCTAGATGTCGTATTTGGTATATGATATAACAAAGAGAACTACTATTGATATACTATTATTGAGAAGATTAGGTTATTCAATCGGTTATCTCTTCTTCTCTTAATCTAGCCTATATGTTTCTCGATAGATATCCAGTAATCGTCTGTCATTATGTAGTCATGGTAACTATTATAATAAAAACCATAAGAAAAAGTAATAAAATTAATTTGACTACCACTCAAATTTGTTATCCATCAATGTACACGCAGGTTTAATATAAATTATAAAAAATAGTCAATTACGTTAAGCTATTTTACTTAGAGAGACTCTTGGTCTCTTAGTCATATATCTTTTTTTATTAATCGATAACAGGTCGTTTTAATTGATAATAATAAAACAACATAATTTTTCATCAACATACATTATACATACATTTTTACATACCATTTTGGTCATCAACATACACTAATATATACAGTTTCCTTTCTCAGAACGCTACACTCAGAATGCTTGTGGCCACCTTGTCCAAAACTATAAATTTACTCTTATATTTAAAAGTACTTGTTGACTTATTTTAACAACAAATGCCTCTGACATGTTTGAATCCTTAATTTTGTTTTGAACATTTTTCTGAATTTTCACTTTCTAGTCCAACAGACGATTTTTTACAAATGCACCGTTCAACCTTTCACATGACAACTTTTCAAGAGCTTTTACGATGATGTTATACTCACTTGGCATTGTCAGTGACATATGGCATACCTCATCCATTTCCCCCAGAGATGCTCCTGTTGACCCTAGTCCCTGGTGATCTTGTCAAACTTCAGAAAATAAATTTTCCATTGATGGGTTGAACTTCATGGTTAGTAGAGATTTCCGTTATAGTCGAGTTCGTTATAACCTTCCTCTCGAATGTACTACTGAGCGTTTTCCAACCACAAAACCTTTTTTTTCATCTTAAACATATTCCCGATGATAATCTTCTATGCTCTGTATGATCATACTCTTGCATGTTTGTCTTTATTCTTTAGAGTCGCAATTTCCTATTTCTTTACCTGTTCATCCTTCTTGGTATACTCTTCTATCAAGATTACTTTTTCTTCGCATGATTCGTCTATTAAAGATTCCAAATCATGTTTCAAAGTAAAATTTGTATTCGAAACTTCCAATTACTTAAGTTTGTCCCGTCAAAAAGAGGTACTTTATATCTATATTTATCCTGCATTTTTCAGATTTAATTTTCATAAATACTTTTCTCAATTTTCCTATGGTCAAGACTAAGTGTTGTTATTTCTAGTTCAGTGATACAGATGTAACAAAGTATAGAGGGTGTTCAAAGTACGAGTTTTATATATAAGTGTATGGGTAACAAAGTATACGTCTACTTAGCGTTGAATGAAACGCAAGAAGTAAAAGCAGTAAATAGATTGTAAAAAAAAAAATTAAAAAACTAATGCAACGATATATGTCATTTAAGGATACGACCTGTTAAATTGTTGAAAAATTATCACGATATTATTATTTTATTACTATTTTTTAATCATAATTACATTCAACATACACAGTAAAACAAAATTTGGGAATATTTTATTTATGTAGGCTGATGTTTTTAACTATATATTTTTCTAAGTTATCCTTTGTTGTAAGTATATAAAAAATGTATCTACATGTACTGTCAAGAATAAATAAGATTTCCTTAATTACCTTTGGTTTGCTACCTAATCCGATATGGTTTCATTTTATATTTCTTAGACCTTTTATTAAATCTAGCATCATACCGTAAAAACTCTACAAAATAATACACTTTCTCTACGACACGTAGTTTTACTAAGTTAGTATTGACAAATTGTCACATTCAGTACACTTCAATCAACTCTAATTAGGTCAGGGGAAATGGCGTCATGCAAGTGACAGCTCCAACAGTAACGGAAGCAAATGCGTAATCAATGAAGTCATTGAATGACGTCACAAATGGAATAATGAAGGTTGTGACGTCAATTTATGACGTCACTAAAGACACATTTGCAGACGTCGGTGACGTCATTTGGATGTAGTCGTTTCCTCGTGGACATTGATTGAACTGTGCTGAAAGTAACATTTCGCCATTACTGGAGTTTATTCTTCAATTCCTTCTAAATATTATGTCCACAAATGATTACGTTTTATATGTAACAATAAATTTCGTCCCGGTTAGCATTATTATCTACATTTTTTGGAAAAAAACATGTAATTCGATTTACACTCAATAGAAACGCATAAAATTTTTACTCCTCTATATAATACTTGTGTGACATATTTTAACTATTTCAAAATGTGAAATAACATTAGATTCCAATCTATCTCACTGGACACATGAGCCTGCACTCCATGTGTCGCGTTATCTGGTTGGTCATCAATCCTGTTCATTTCCTCCTGTCCTCCTGATTTATATAGGTTTTCCTTATACAAAACTAAAACTGTGAAAAATAATACAAGCGTAAACATATATATTATTTGATTTGCAATACATTGGTTCTTGAAAAAAGAACTTAAACTGCAAGAAAATGTATACTGTATGAATTTAATATTCTATCGCTTTATGCACATAAGTTACTTACACAACTTCATTTTAGTCAACTATAATAATTTTGTGATAACTAAAATTTAAATCTTTTATTTCAATTATTTATTTTAATTGTTTATTTTAACCATTTATCAATAGTACTCTGCATAACACAGTCACACAAACTTGAACTGCATATGTGTCTATAATTAACGTTAACCATCCCAATGTGAATTACTTCGTCTTTCAGTTTCATTATTTTGATTCTTAGTATCTTGAGTATATAGACACATTTTTACCATCGGGTGACAAGTAATAAATATGATTACAACTGTGCCTTCACTTAAAAGAATTTATTACAGAATACCATCATGAACATATTTAAGAAATTAAATAAATAGTCCTCCTAAACAAATGATGTTCTGTTACAGTAACGGCGTTCCATTGAAAGCAGTTACTATACTTCATTGGCTAATATTGATGGGCGTTCTGCCCCTAACAGACTGTGTCATTGATGGCTGTGGTTAAATGAATTGTGGACAACACCCTTCCTGTGGGGTTAATCGCTCGGGTAAATCTGAGCAATTCTTCACGCTTAATCTCTCCTTTAATGATTTATTTTCAGTTATTATACAGAGAAAATGGGCTAATTATAATATTACATCTACAAGATAGAGTTTTCGAATTGATCCAAATTAATAACATTTCTCGAATAAATTTTTAAGTAACTAATTGACCGTATTAATAAAATATACGATTATCATAATTTTCGTAATAGTAGTTTTTTATTTGAACTGTTAAGTTATACGAAACAAAAATTTGATCGTATTTTATTGATTTATAATATATTACACAGGGGAAAATATTTCATCCTTTTTCCTCTATCCATTTTAAACTGTATGAAAAATTCAAACATCCTCAATCATGTATGTGACCAAGATTTCTTGATCTTGGGCTTTGGTTTATAAAAAATGGGCTCAATTTTGGTGATATCTACACACAGATTAGTTAAAGTGGGTAAATGAATCAATTTTAATGAGGCCCACACGTTTTATATAATATAAATGTCAGCTTTTATTGAAAAACGTTGTTGTAAAAACAATCAAATCATAAATATTTTTATTTCAGAATTTACTATTTGACTGCTATTTTTTTTTCTATCTTAATAGGAAATAAATCTAAAGGAAGAAAATCCTAGTTAGTGTGTTGACAGCCTGAAACTTCCTCTTAATCTAGACCGCTATTTTTTTATTATTTTTTATTTTTTATTTTTTTTTGTTTTTTAGAAATACTTATTATAATTAAAATAATTTATTAGTTAACATTTAATGATATATCTTTTTAATATTGAAAATTCTATAAATCACATTTTATCGATAACATTTTACAATATTCTTCCGTAAATTTGCAATCTTAAATGTAAGGAACAGTTATTTTGTTGGACGTTAACTGTAAGAAAGGATAGATGAGGTCTTAATGTTGTCTCAATGAAGAAGTATTTTCATTTAATTACAATATTTTGAGGAGTTTGTATTGTAAAGTATACAAGTTAAAAACATAATTTCTAAGAGTATTAATGGACTTATAAAAAAGACACTTTTTGTTACCCTGGGAAGCATTACTCATTGCAATACAAGGTGGGAAAAAAGTAGATTGATGATTGAAATATTAGTTTGTGATGAGCTAGAATTGCAAAGAAGAGTTGACCACAGTAACAGCGTTAACGGCAACCCCAGGAAATGTTTTGGAGTTTGCGTCTTCTTCGTCGTCTGCTGAGGCTTGGAACTGAATAATTATGGCCATGTAGGTCGTAACTGCACTTGCTACCTGTAGGGCATTGCATACATTATCGGTTAATCTAGAGTCATGTTATCAAGTGCACTATCTTGGAACTATCTCAAATTATGTATAATATATAATATATTTTTTAAATTTCATGTTTTATGATTTTTTAACTACTCAGATATTCTTAAAGGTAAAGCAATTATATATTTTTGTGAACTAAACTCCTCGCTTATTTCAACAATATTTTAATGAATTGAAAACTAAATCATCTTTTAATATTAAAATGTAGCATAGCAGAATAGCACATGTTGAAAGCAGCATAGAAGAAATTGAAATATAGGAATGTCAAATCGAGCTGGTTATATTACTGGATATTACTGTGATATAAATCACATTAAGCCTACATGTTTCACATGAGTAAAAATTAGAAATAGCTGGGAAGAGACGAAATAAAAGAAAGTTAAGAAAATTGGGGGAGTGGGGATGTTAAGAGGCACCGTTATAACAAGTCATGGTTATATACACACGATATTAAAAGTGAAAGCAAGAATGGTAAGATTAATTTTGTAGCCAAATCAACTGTTAGACACGTACCGGTATAATAATAGACGTATGAAGTGTGAAGAGGCCACATGCGGTAAACTCTACATCTCTGTGGAACAATTGATCGGCAAATCTCTCGAGCTGGAATGAGAAAGATTGAAAATGTCGCACAGTGTTCAAACATTGTTATTCATGCTTTTAGATTATCTTCATAGTATCAAAAAGTGAGAAAAAACAATACCTCATAAAATAAAGGTTTTGCCATTTTGTTTCCCATCAGTTTTGTAACGATCATAACAGTCTTTTTGGCCTAGAACAAAACACACACACATGATTGTTATTGAAAATTTAAACGTGAGGTTGACAACTCAAGGTGAATTAATTATAAATTAACTATTTTACTAAAGTAACTCTGTATCCTAAGTAAATTCCCCATTATTTAATATCATGAATTAGTAATTAAGTATTACCTCTTTCACAGTTAAGGAGCAGGGTAAAACGAGTACGTAAAGTTTAATGGCCATAACTAGTATCCACATGAAAGAATAAGCCATATGAATCAAATTTCTTGAATAATTTTCAAAAAGGACGAAAAGGAAGTAAGGGTAAAAAACTAGATGTGCGAAAATGAAAATCATCGCTGTGACCAAAGAGCAGCCATATATGACGTTGATGTCGTATACGACACAACAAAGACTCCAGTGAATCTCACTCAGTCCGGGAATGGTCATCTTCGACTCTTGAGGCACTGGAAGAATAAACAAAGTGTAGGTGTGAGAAGTAAGGATATTATGACCCAAAGCCATTTAAACGTACATATAGAATCATAAATGGGGCTATAAAACTATAGCGTACCTCTCTTAACCATCGAATAACCATTATAATATCCTATGGTAATGAAACCTACGTCAATTTGAATGGCCGATTATTTTTGCTCTGTATATTTTTTTGAGTACCAAGATGAAAAAAAAACATCCTCGGGTTGTATCTCCATTGCTACATATCCAGCCAAGAATAAATGTTTTCGGTAATATCACGATTATATCGATATTCTTCTATATGAACCAGTCATATTACCAAGAATTCAAAAACGTAATAACATACCAAATAATTTCCTAACGTCTTCCCCATAAAACGGATTGGACAATTTGATTGAAAGAGGTTCTTATTGATTTATAATGCTTCCTAATGAAATATATTACGGTATTCATTAAGTTAAGATTTTAATCTAGTTTAATATACTTAAACAACATGTAGAGTTCAAATCACTTTAAAGAGGAATAGTAAAATAGTCAAATCTTACTTGCGAATGTCTCGACTCAAGGTAGTGCCACAGTCCACATGAGTTGTTTGGATCTACTTCTGGCCACCATTTCCAAGACTCTCTCATTTACCAATTGGAACCGTTCCCTAACAGCTAGTACAACTTCCATAACCTCTACAAGGTTGAGTAGTATGATTATCTGAAAAAAGGCAATATAGTTAACTTGTTGAAAAAAACTGTAAGTGGATATTTTAGACACTGTTGAGTTCTTATTGTCAAATATTTGAACAGTTCAACTTATCCTATGAAAGTGACTCTCTTAAGAAGCTGGTTGACGATGATAAAATATCAGTTTTTTTATATATATATTCATAGCGGTATACGAAATGTACCTGTTTTTAAATGGCTGAAGAATTATATTAGTTATATTTTGATACTAAACACATCTCTAGTAAAACTGCCGTTCACAAGTAAAACAACTTCAAAACTAAAATTTATTTAAAGAACCCTCTAAAAAAAAAAACTCTGTAAAACAACAAACGTCATTGATTTTTTTCTGACACTTTTATCATTTTCACACAAATTACTGGATAACTTTGTTAAGTTTTACCTTGAATAGTTGGAACAAAAATGCCGTGAGGCTTGCATAAATTTCTCTCTCATTCCTCAGGTATTCAGCCAATTCCAAGGTAGACAATGTCAGAAAGCCACCCATGACCAGGAGAGACATCCATCTGAGGTGAGGCGGACTTGACTTGCGCTGCAGAAGGAAGTCTATCTCACGTAGCTTATCCACGAGTAGGATCTTTTGTTTGACACTGTATAGAGAACATGGCAGTAAAACAGAATGAGTTTTATTTTTGTAAGAAGAGATTAAAACTGTAAAAAAGTAATTCTTAATAAACTAGAATAAAAGTTTGCTAATGCTTAAAGGTCATAATTGTTTCTAAAACCCTTTCATTCATATTACAAGTATGTCTGTGTCATTATAAAAAAAACTTAGCATTAAGCACTAATACACTAATACTAACCATTAACACTATGTAAAATAATTAATTCAATACTATTTATTAATCATTAAGTTACTGTTGCATAAATTAAGTCGGACTAGGTAACAACACCTTATTTTGCAATATATTTTTCAAGTAACGAATCAACGTTAGGCTACTTTTAGTTTTATTTCAAGTAAAATGATCAAAACTTTACTAGAATTGAGAATTATACTTTAGTTTTCTGCGTTACCTGCTAACAGCAATGCCAATGGTGACCATTGCTCCAAGATGTGTTGAGAATGAGCGGCAAAAGTTAGTGATCCTGAACGTTGTGTGAGAAGCAAGATCATTAGTTTCATCTGCCACTTGGCAATAGAGAAGTAATTACAGAGTAGGCCTATATGTTTGCAAGAATAGTCTATAATGAGGGGTAGTAAATATTGTTCGGTTTTAGAGAACGGAGATCAACAATTGACTCATAGTTCTCGCCTGGAAGGCCTTCACTTTTTTATTTTATATACAGGCGAACCACCGGCTTAACGAGACTTCCGAAACACGGGAGCGGATGAACGATCGTTTTATTCCCCGTCCGGGAGTTGAACCCGGGCCCGCTAGGTGATTACCCAGAGCTCCGGCCGCTGCCACTATTTTACTAATATTTGAAAAGGGATTGGTGAAATGGTCCGATTTTTTCTTAAGTATTTTTCTCTACGAGGTAAAAAGTAGGAATTTCCCGTTAATCAATTAAGTTTTTTTCATTAGTAGGTATGTTGAGATCAATGAGATTTACATTAAAGTAATAAATTGCTTAACAGCGTAAATTTTACACTACAGAATGTAAGGCAATTTGTTTATAATTTAAATTATTATGAACAATTCAGGGGCAATTTTTGATTTTTGACAAATAGGGGTAAAAACTATAATAAACTGCACGTAAAACTCTACTAAAAATGGAGATATGTCAAGAGGTAATAAGTGCCGACCAATTAAGTATCGCAATTGAAATTTCCAGAGAGGGTTACTTATTTTATTATCATAAATATCAAGCACATAAAAAACCTTTTATGGTTGATCAACTAAATAATTTGATTTCTTTTAGCGAATTTCCCATAGGGAATAAGCTATTACCGTAGGTCTCATGGTAGGACCTAAGCCCGGGACCATGTTACTTTTTCGTTTTTAGGTGCCCAGAGACCAAAAATAATAGTCATTAAAAATTATATATATATATGTATATATATATGTATATATATGTATATATATGTATATATATATGTATATATATGTATATATATATATATATATGTATATATGTATGTGTCCCTAGACACGATAACTCTCGTAAAAATGGTCCAATCGACACCAAATTTGGTAGAGATGTGTAATCCTACGTTTATTCGGATGAGTTCGAAAACCAGACATATCGACCTACCGGAAGGGGTAGTTTTGGGGGGTTTTGTACCCCAAAAATGGGTTTTTTGCATTTTTCATATGTAAATTTTAAATATTTTAAATTTTTATTTTGACCGTTGGATTTAGCTCAAAAAAACACACAATTTAGTATTTTGAAGCTTTGCTCTATCTCCATTGGTTACCGAGATATTACAAAGTCTAAAGACAGTACATTGTCTTTTTGGGCTCGAATGTTAATCTTATGGAGAATAAGGATGTGTTAATATTTCAATTATTAACCAATATTTTTGGATGAAACTTGGTATTTAGCTTCATTTGGTTGAGATTCATCCATTTAAGGTAAAAAATCTTGGTTTTTGTACTTATCATGGCAGCAAACCTGAATACTCATATCCCATGTTAATCATATGGAGAATAGGCAAACTCTTTTATTTATGGACAGATATTGATGAAACTTACTATATGTCTTTATATGGTCGAAATAAATTTTTTCTATGCTAAAAACCTACTTTCAGTGTCCCCCATGGCAGCATACCTGCATACTCTTTCCCTATATTTATCTTAAGGAGAATAGACATTTATTTCCCTATTTATGAGCACGTGATGAAATTTTGTTTACAAGTATAGCTGGTCAAAATTAATATTACTAATTTGGAAATTCGCTGAGTACGCAGGTCTGCTGCAACGGGGGGTATTAAAGTCATACTATCTGTAACTGAAATTAAATTTCTATAGGTGTGACTTAAATCTGTGTACAGTATAATAACTCATACGTTAACCTTAAATGTATATTCGTGCATTTTTCTTTTATGTGCACTAACACTACTGGACCGATTGACAATTTATTACAACATGTTTGAGTTTACACCTATGTTACAGAGCTTTGCAACAATAACCTTGTGAATTCCAATTATATTCTTATAAACAATAAATTTGTGATAGACCACATTGTTACATGCAGATGTGTTTAATTACGAAATCTTATTGGATTAAATTCAAAATTTGAAGGAAAAGTCATGTTTTATACATAATTTTCCGTACGTTGTAGTAAAATTATTTAATTTGTCTCAAAACATTTAAGGAATTTTTTATGCTAATATTCAGTCAACTGACCACATTTAGCCAGCAATCACAGTTCGATTAATTTTTTACATTAAACATTAAATGAAGATTGTTTATTTATATTATTATGATCCAATGACTTTATTTTACTTATTTTGGAGTTTTGATGGTTTGCCATGCTTTAGGGTTTTTATTGGCTATTTCGTAACACCATTCTGCATATATTAAAAGACAGAAAAAAATTAATTTATGTCAAGCCCTCAAAGGGATTAATATAATATTTTTTATGGTTTCTTTGGCTATAACGTTATAGTATTTTATATTAAGTTTACATGTATGAGCGACTGGTTGGCTAGTATAGTGAACAAATTTGACCAAGAACCAATTTCATCACACTCATACCATTCAAAAATGTAAAGATTTATTTCACCAAATGATATAGTAGTTCCTTCTAGGAAAAGCCAAATGTGTTGACTACGAAGCCATAACACAATTAACTTAATCCCCCAGCCCATTTGATAACTTTGTACCTCATCTTCATCAAGACACTATAGAGTGAAGTATTTCAAAATATACCATGAACGTATGACTAATTACGACGGACTACAAGAAAGTTGGTGTAAGAAAATATTATTAAGTTATTATAAATTTAAAATTGACTTCAAATTTTTATTTATTGTATAATTTAAAGTAAAGTACGACTAAAGTGGGTTATTAGAATTTATTACTTTCCAAATCCAAAAGAAGATGATCACACAGTAGGACACGACCAGGAGGAGAGAGTAGGCGACCCTGGGCCAGGAGAGTCTGGCTACGTCGCCCCTGAGGGGCAGATGGTTGACAGACACTGGCAGCAGACCCAGCAACTGTAGGCCGAGCAGCACTGGCCGTGACAACACGTACATGGCAAATGGGTAGCTCAACTGTAGTGGACTTTAGACCTCCATAAAACCAACATTCAGGCTAAACTCAACCAATTAGTTAAATTAAGGTAGTGGTTTTAGCATCTGTCTTGCTGAGTGTCATAGCGCGCACTAAGAATCTGTATATCAATAGCATTGAAAGTTGCAGTAAGATATATGAAACACATTACATGCAATATGGAATACTGACGATAACAAACGAAACTGGCCTGTGACAGCTACATAATGGGTATGTGGTGTAGCAATAAGTACAAAATGGGTTTAGAGTGACATATTTGATAGTTCACCATAAATATAGTGACATATAAGGCAATATGATTGTTTTGATGTTGACATGGTTATTGATATTTGTGCTCTCGGGGATGGTTTTAAACTTATCATCACTAAAATCTCTATACAGAATAATAACTAATGTGTAAACCTTAAATGTATATTTGTGCCTTTTTATTTTAAGTGCCTTTTTATTTTAAACTACTGGACCGATTGACAATTTATTACAACACACCTGAGTTTACACCTATGTTTCAGAGATTTGCCCACGAGGGATAGCCCACACAAACACTGCAGCTTATAAACACTACACTATCACGATTGCTTCAGTTCAAGCAATTAAGGTTTGTACAGAAAATTTGATTTTAGTCTATGTTCAATATTTTAGTCTATTAATTTAAATCTTTTGCGATGTTAATACTATGTTTAAAAGCATAGAATGCACAAAAGCATAAAAAGTACATTTTGTATGCTAATAAATTTCACTACAGACTGCTCTTTAATGTAAATAAGTAAATTTAAATTTTCCAGTTCCATAACTTATTAGAATATTTGATTATGCATTCATAAATCATCTTTCGACATGCAGCTTCTCAGGGTTATAAATTTGTAAATAATAAAAAAAAATGTATGGTTAATCAAACTGTAGCCTGAGAATACTATAATGACGAAGTTATGAAACCACAAAATGTTTAGGCACTGACCTATATTACTAATCATTTCAATGTGATATTAATTCATATTTGGCAAAAACCTATTCAATAATGAATATATTTTATTGTCATTGACAAATTATTGCACGTACAAGAGTCAATGGTAGTGAAAATATTGTCTCGTACAGTTTAGTTTCAAACACTCATAAATTTCTAGTTCAAACACAAATGCCTAAAATACCATAACATGGAGTGGTTACTAGCCAGAATACTAAAAAATAAATTATGGTAATATAGTATTGTTGTTAAATTGTCTGTACTATTTAAATTATCTATAGTGAGTTTATTTAAATTTAGAAGATTAGATCAGGCAAGATTGTGCCTGACCATGTTTTTGATGGACGACCGCCTCTCCTATAAATGGTGACATGTTCATTAGTTTATTATTACAATACTGTCCATAATTTACGTTGGACGTAGATGAAGTACTGTATAAAAGATTGTATAGAGCATTTAATACTCTTATGAGGTATTTAGTCATAAGTTGTCCATTTTGCATTAACTATTAATGTGGTAAAAAAATATTTTTAAATGTGAAACCATTTTTGGTCGAATGGTTTGCCTAAAGAGGAGAACACGTTATAAAAATTATTTTAAACTATAAATGTCTGTGAAAATATTATGATAAAAGTTCAGTATATCACATCCCTTAGATCTGTGTATGGAACACAGATCTAAACAATTATTCAAATAAATAACAAAATTATAATACAAGTTGTAGTACAACTTAATATGTACACTTTTTAAACGAATTATTAACTAGTAGATGTATAAGATAAAATGTTGCTTCGCTAACTTGTTTTACACATGAAATATAAAACAATTATAATTGGTTTTAATGACGTAAACCAAAGTAAAATTCTATCTCATTACGGTAATGATATACTTAAATGATACCTACCTTAAGACCTTGACCAGGTAAAAATTAAAAGTATTTTTTAAAGTACATAATTATTTGATAAACACAAAATAGTAATTATGGACTGTACTTTACAAACTACAAAATTCAGTATTAGTCTTTCTGTAGTAAAAATTTTCATACATATATTTTTAATATATTTCCCTTGTAAGATTTCATGAGGGAGTGTTAGTTAAGATAACGGTAGGGAGGAGCTCATAAAGGTCGTTGTGGAATATTGAAAGATATTTTACGGCTTCCCAGAGGAGATTTTATGTGAGCCAATCTATACCAATAGAGTTATATTTTGTAAATCAAACTACTGTGAGGATTTTTTAGTTTGAGGTTGGTGTTAAGATTTAATAACAATTCCATTTTTGTATCTTTTATTTGATTGTAAATGCTCATATTTATAAAAGATGGATAGTATATTATATTGTGTGGAACAATTACAATTCAGTGCATGAGGTGTAAGTGATGATTCTATTTTATGTGGTTGGCTTACATTTTAATTTGATTTATGCCATTAACAACTCTCAGATATAATATTACGAGTGTTTTAATTCCCTTTTGTTTAAAAGCTAATTACTTAACTAATGCAATTAGAAAATAATTAAAAATATGTTTTATTGTCTAACATTTTCGAAAGTTAAATTGTGAAATTTACTTATTTTAAATAAACCAACATGTTTTAAGAACTTGTTTTAACTAAAAAGATACTTTTTATATAAAAGTGATAAATAAATAATTATATAAATTTTAAGATAATATTCATATAAAAATATATACATTTTTATTTGCCATTTCAAATTATTTTGAAGAAAGTTTAATTACATTATTCTTCTTATCGTTATGGCCTTGAGTGAAGAACTCCGTATTATGAAGCATTTTAAAGTCATTCCTTGTAAACGCCTCACACCCATTACCTAGTTGTCCTTGTTACTTGAACCTTAGCAAAGATTTGATTGGTTTGTATGACCTTAGCAAAGATCTGCTTATTATAAAATAACATAAATAAGTGGTGGTTTGACTTCCAAATTCTGGTTCGGATAAAAACTTATTTTAAAGTTGAAACCAGTCTGAGAATAAATTTTCGTCAAAATGTGCTTAAATGTGAACCTTTTTCCAAGGAATATACTTTATATAGTAGTATTTAAAAACGACGTTTGTTAGTATATTTTTTACATATCTTTAATGCATGGAATATAAAAATAAAACTAAAGAATAATTTATAAAAACAATTATTTTTTTATTAAGTAATTGTAGCCTACACATAAAAAAAAATACTCTAAGGAATTGAATTTACATACCGTTAAATATTTCTCCGATCATTATAGAATAATTTTAAGAAAGAGTGTATTTCAATTCTTTTCTAATGATTACTTTTTAATTATATATTACTCATGAGTTCTTTTATTGTTTCTCTTTAGATCTGTAAAAAACCAAAATTATTTAGTGTTATCGTTAATTATTTTAAAACTTTGGGTTATTTATTATTAATATTGTTTAAGAATTTAGAACAAAACCAAGTGTTAATTATTACAATTATCATAAACTATTAGTATTATTATAATAAATGGCTCTACCCTAAAAATAATAAACTCCATAAAAAGTTAAATGTAAATTAAAAACACTAGGTAAAAAAAATTATCAGTACTTTGCGAAAATTGTATTTTTATTGTATAATCTATTCTTGATTCTTGATATTGTTAATTCTCATGCAGTAGTGATAAACTCATTGGGTGTTCTTCTTTCTTTGTTTGACAAATTTTTAATGTTAAATGTTTGAAAGTAAAAATATGATTCATCGTAATTAATAGTCGTAATGAAAAATAATATAAGTGTATAAGTTAAATTAATTAAGAAAATTGTTTTATTATCTTACTCTCTTATGAATGGGACGCGAAATATTAAGTTTTGGTTGAATGTAAATGTTTAGGTTTAAAAATGTTAGGCAAAAGTATAGGTTAAAAACTTTCATTTACCTAACATGGGCCAAATTAAAAGTTCATATTGAGATAAATAAGTTAATAATTAGTATTGCATGTGATATGAAGTATAAAAAAATACCTCTGAATATAGCTACAAAATATCTTTCTCAGTTTAATATGTTATACAAAGGTTTGTCCACAAACATAACTGGAGAGCTCTCCTAAGTTTTCAGTTCAGTGAATCATGAATTTAACGCGTCAAATGTTTGGGGCTAAAATATTTGTACATGATTTGGTTGCAGTTTATATTCCATATGCATATTTTATTAGAAGGTTAAATAAATCATTCAATAGGAAGCAAATAGTGGTTTCCTTAAATGAGTGAAGGAAGAATACTATTGGTTGATATGATTTTATCAGTACGCCAGTAAAAATATATCACTCAAGTTTGATGAAATATAAATTAATGAATAAAATTATTTTTATCAATATGTATTTTTATGTCCTACAGAACAGTGCAAGGGGAAACATCACAGGATATAGGCTTGTGGAGGAAATAGGACACAGGGTCTATGGTGTGGCGACTTACGTTAGGCAAGACATAGACGACGTATCAGTCTCCCACAAAAGTTGTGTGAACAGCATATTTATTTACTATTGCTGTTAAGGTATCTGAGACTACCATTGTCAATGTCTACAAACCACCGAACATCCAGTGGCCAGATACAGCTCTCCCATCTTTTGAACATCCTGTAGTATATGTAGGTGACTTTAACAGTCATCACGCACAGTGGGGATACTCGTCCGATGATGAAAATGGCACTCGTCTTACAAGCTGGGCTAAAAAATAACAACCTTTTCTTGGTATTTAATGCCAAGGACCCACACACTTTCAATTCTGCCCTATGGCGTCGTGGGTACTCCCCAGACTTGTGCTTTTGTTCTCGTGACCGGTCAGCAACACCCATACCAACTTGCAGGAGGGTCCTAGATGCTTTTCCTCACTCTCAGCATAGGCCTGTTCTGATATCAGTGGGAATCCAAATTCCTCTCGCAAGATCTTTTCCTCGGCCTAGGTGGAACTTCAACAAAGCTGAGTGGGAGGCCTTCTCTTCCAGGCTTGACAAAGGCATCAGGTTCATCCTCCTAAAATAAAAAAACTATGATCGGTTCACACGACTTGTTCTGTCTTGCGCTAAAGCGTCTATCCCAAGAGGTTTTAGGAAAGAGTACATACCAGGATGGAGTCAAGAGTGCGAAGACCTTCACAGTGAGTTCACTGACACTGCCGACAGAGATGTAGCGGACCAACTCCTTAACTCTCTCGACAACTCCAGGAGAGAGAAATGGGTGAAAACTGTTGAAAATCTGAACTTCACCCGCAGTAGTCGGAAAGCTTGGTCTCTACTCAGGAAGCTCTCCACTGGTAAGCCAAATGAAAAACCCGCAACCTCGCAACCTCACCCTTGTGTTATTGAAAAACGCCTCTCCTGTCTATCTAAACCGGTGCGTACGTCCGCAGATAGGAAAATAAATTTTAAGCTTAATGAAATTAAGGAAAGTCGGCAAGCGCCATTGGAAGTCTCCAGACCTTTCACAGTAGATGAGCTGGATGTGGCGATTGATGCTATGCCAATTGGCAAAGCAGCAGGTATGGATGAAATCTTCCCGGAGTTCATAAAACACCTGGGTAAAAAGGCTAGACAGTGGCTTATTGCAGTCTTTAATTCCATAAGGGAAACCGGCGACTTGCCTGGTATATTTAGAAGATCGAAAATAATAGCTGTCTTGAAGCCAAATAAAGATCCACAACTGCCAGAAAGTTACCGACCCATAGCTCTTCTTAGTGTCTGTTATAAGCTGCTCGAGAGGTTGATATACAACAGAATCCTCCCTGTTCTGGATTCCAGCATCCCCGTCGAACAAGCTGGGTTTAGGCCTGGGCGCAACTGTTGTGACCAGGTTCTAGCTCTTACTTCCTTCATCGAGAATTGGTTTGAGCGAAAACTGAAAACCTCTGTTGCTTTCTTAGATCTTACTGCAGCTTATGACACTGTCTGGAGAAAAGGCCTTCTCATTAAATTTTATAACCTGATTCCTTGCCCTTTCCTGTTGCGTCTCCTCAACTCTATGCTCTCCAATTGATTAAAGTATATTTGGGACGCAAGGAAAGTACTTTTAGGCAATTAAAAGATGGCCTGCCACAGGGGTCAGTGCTTGCCCCACTGCTGTTTAATGTGTATACTGCCGACATGCCTGACACTTGCTCCTTAAAGTTTGCCTATGCGGATGATATTGCACTGGCTTGTCAGCACAAGGAATTCCGACATGCTGAGGAAGTACTAACAAATGACCTCAAGACCCTCGGTGAATACTTTAAGGCCTGGAAGCTAAATCCAAACCCAACTAAAACTGAGGTATCTTGCTTTCACTTGAACAATAGACTAGCCCACCAAAAGCTTAAAATCGTATTTGACGGTGTTGAGCTAAAGCACAATGATCACCCACAGTACCTGGGAGTCACTTTAGATCGGTCTCTCACATTCAAAAGCCACCTACAAAAGACAGCAGCCAAGGTGAGAGCTAGGACTAACATTGTCCATCACCTTGCTGGCTCCACATGGGGAGCTAATGCACAAGCTCTGCGAACCACTGCTTTGTCCCTGGTTTACTCAACCGCAGAGTACTGTGCTCCCGTGTGGCTGAACAGTGTACATGTCAGAGAGATCGACGTCCAACTGAACAGGACTATGAGAGCCATAAGTGGTACACTCATGGCAACCCCTGTACCCTTGCTCCCAGTGCTGTGTAATATCGCTCCACCTTAAATAAGACGAAGGGAGGCACTTACTAAGGAATATAATAAGATCGTATCCGCTCCACAGCTACCTATCCATGATTACCTACCCCAGGAGACGGGCAGATTGAGGTCCCGAAGACCACCACTACGGACAGCATCGCAGTTGACAGAGACAAACTTTTCCATCCATACCGACTGGACTTCCTCCTGGGACTCTTTCCAAGGCCGGAATCAATTTTTAATTGCTGACCCAACGTTAGCTGTAAGTGGTATGGATCTTCCTCGGAAGCAGTGAACCGTTCTCAATCGATTCCGCACTGGTGTGGGAAGATGTAATTATTGGAAATACAAATTGGGAATGACAGAAGACCAGTCATGCCGCTGTGGAGCGGCGTTGCAGACTATGACTCACATAGTCAATGAGGAGTGCCCTTTGAGTGCTTTCCCCGAAGGATTGATTGGGCTGCATTGTGCAAGTGAAGTTGGGCTGCAATGGCTTAGCGCCCTGGATTCAGCTTTGTAAAGAGAGATCATAACTTTATGTTTTTAGTTTAGTTTTTAAATTTTTTGACGCAGGTGCTAAGCACCTCAGAGAATGTATTATATTTTTCTGAAGTTGGTGGCTGGCTATTAATGCCATACGATATATATATATATATATATATATATATATATATATATATATATATATGTATATATATATATATATTTTTTTATCAATATTTGCTGCATATAAATTTTATTAACAGAAAAAAGATTCATTAACAATGTTAATTAAATGAGGCACTTTGTTGTACAGTCTAGTATTCAAAGGTGAAAAATAACCAATATATCTTAATGAAATTGCATATTATTATAATTATATTTCAGTAAGAAACCGTAATTAATCATAATGATGTGTCAAAAAATTAAGGTCATCTTTCATATATGTTCTAATGTATTTTCAATAAAATCTTAATATACATTAACAAGTAACACTACATAAAATTTAGAAAAAAACTGTACGAAAAGTTAATTTAAGCGTTTCCTTCATGGTTAATATCAACAGCAAACTGCAAACATATAATTTGTTTATCAAAGTTTTGCGAATATGATATTTTTATTTGATTTTTTATTCCATGGTTCCACGGCTGATGAGCCAAGCAAGGACTTTGTTTAGTATATTAGAACTCAGGTAAGCTGTGGCTATGACTTCCTTGACTACCTTATAACCTTAATACACTTAACCCTTAGGAGTTTAGGATACAACATCAAGTATCCGCTAAGGACTTGAACTTAATCATATATGTTTCTTAATCATATAGAATACTTATACAAAAAATGTATTATACCATAACAAAAATATTGTTTAAATATAAATTATAGGGGTTCAAGTTAATTATTATATGCACTGAATATACAATGGTAACAAAGGCAATTGAGAGGTGACAAATTACTTCGAGTAATCCAAGCTCAAGCTGTTGAGCTGGTGTAATGTATGTTGTAATATGGTACATCATCCTCGGATTATTGTATTATCAACGTAATCGTCCATATCACATTCATAATTATCATTATATGTTATACCATAATTTCTGGTTTATAACACTGCATATGACCATTAACACCTTTAAAAGTCAATTTTAAACTTATCATAACTAAATATTGTATTAGATAAACTATTCATATGTTATAATCCTGAGTAATTCCAGTGATGTATCTTGAATATTACATTCATCAGAAACTGCTTTACATTCTTCCGTTCAAAACATTCAAAGATTATGTGAGATTAAATTAATGCTCCTATAAACCTTAAAATATTATTTATATAAAAAATATACTGTACATAATACCATCTAAGGATTTAACATTATACCTTTTAAAGCAATGGTTATAAATAATAAGTACGGCCTAATTTTTTAATGATGGGTTCTTTAATAAATTCAAATAAAATAAATTGTAATGAATTTTGTTTCTTATAACTTTATCTATTCGTTGTAGTGTGTACCTTAACTTTGTAGCTCCATGTACTATACAATATATTTATTGTATAGAATAATATAATAATTAGCAAAACCAGAACACACAGTTAGTTTAAGAGTTTGGTTGGGCTTTGTCCAGTGACAAAATATTTCTCTTATTTTTCAGTAATTTAAGGGCACGGACAATGAAATGTTTTACCATGACAAATACATAAAAGTAAATAAAAGTTTTTCAGTAGTTTTACTGAGAATTGTTATCCCTAAAACTAATTAAAAATAACGTTAATATTGGCTTAACTCATGGTTTAATCGTAATTTTAATATATTGAGATTTGTTTTTTTTTTAATTTTTATCATTAAATAATTATTAGAGATAGCCTTAAATATATACAAATGTCTCATTTAATTTCAAGCCAAGAAATACTTGTCACAAAAGAATGTTATAAGAAGCCGAAGGCGAAAGTCGAACCAATATTGAAAATCGTCTTCAAGCATTCTTAAAATTCCTCATTTTCAATACATACCATTGCTAACAGACATGAATAAGATAAAAACTGCCACATTTAAGAGGTCCTTTTTATTAGTTGGTGTTCTTGTATATGTTGTGAGCAAAATAATTAATAATAAAGTAGAATAAATGTTCTTTAGAGTACTTACTTTACTGATGGCTTCCCCAAAAATGTTCCATTTCATTATTTTAAAAAAACATATTTACATTTACCGATAGCCAACATAAGTTATAAACCAACCAAAATAGGTTGATAACTAAACAAAATATTTAATTTGAGTCATCTTCGAGGGTTTCAATAAAATACCCTTATTGAATTGTTTAGTAATATTGAAATGCATTATAAGAGTACGAATTCGCAAGTAAAATTTAATATTGAATAGTATTTATACTAGCGTTTAATATAATAAATATGTATTTTATATTTTTGTAAAATGAAGTATTGTGTTTTAAGATGACGGTAAGTATTGCTTTAGTAAAATTTTAACTGTGCTAAATCAAGAAGTCCTAAAATGTAAAATCAGGATAAATCATACATTAAGAAAATTACACATTATGTTTCTTTATAAGCAATAAATTAAGTCGATAATAACTCAAGGTAGGAGTCCACTAATGCACAATATTCATTCCGTATCTTATTTGATTCTAGAGTGCAAGTATCTCAACAACAAAATTTCTCTTTCCAGTTTTAATTACCACTTAAAACTTCCGCTCACAAAATTTTGATATTTTACTGTTTATAATTTGAAACTAAATGAAAAATGCTCAGGAAATTTTAGATTATGAGAAAACATTTCGTTCAGTTTAGTTGACAGAATAAATCTGAGATTCATTAAGGAAAAAAAAAAAACTACGTGGTGAACAAAATGTAATATTTGATGGAATGTTTACAAAACAGGAGTTTTTTATTGGGCTAAATTACTTATCTTCGGATGATTTCAGTGTTTGTTTATCCATGTGAGTGTTTTAAAACCACCCTTTAGTAAGATTTTTTTAAATTAAGCTAATCAAAAATTTGTTTTTTTTTTTTTTTTTTTTAACATTCAAGATTAAAATTACACCTCTCATAGTTTTTTGGGGATTGCACAGTACATATCTAAACAGTTTTGTTAAAAGTGAAAATAGTTTTCTACAATCGAAAAACTACATACGGACCACATTAAGACTATTTAATACATAAAAGTTATACATAATGATTATCTTATTTGGTGAGACAAACTAAATAACTTAATAACAGTCACCGAATTACGTTCGTTAGGCTACAAAAATACTAATGAAACTTGCAGCAGGGTCCTCATCAATGAATTTCCTAGCTATTGTTTTATAAATTTACTGCTATATTGTTGTCGCTGTTTAATTAAAGAACCCATTGTTTGCAACGAAACTCGTGAACATAAGGGAATCTGATACTCTCAGTGTCATGTATAACAATGATCACGTTGTTAATATCAATGATAATAAACAATGATAATAATGCAATGTCAATAAACAATGATAATATTAATGAATAACAATGATCACGTTCAGTCATGATCATGGTACAATATTAATCTCTAGGCCTACTATTACTTTAAAATATAAAGTTGTTAATTTGTTATGCTGCTTCGACTTTTTGTAATTTATTTAGTATGTCGTTTAAATTTACGATAGTGAAATTAGTTAACTTTATTAGTTAACTAGTTAACTGTATCTAGTTAAGAGAACAAATTAAATGCATTCTAAAAAACAGTAAACACGTTTTAACTCCTTTAAAATGAGTAAAAATTACAGTTTTACAAAGTTAAAATAATTAAAAAATGAAAAATAAAATGATGACTTATATTACTTCACCTATCTATTAGTACTTTTTATAGGCGAAAATATGTAGATCTATACGTTTCCATAGTTTTTTTTTTTTTTTTTTTTTTTTTTTTTTTTTTTTTTTTTAATGTTACTCTTTTCACAAGATTATTTCAACAGACTTATGTAGCACAGCATTTTCTTTACGTGGGGTATCGCCTTCCAATGCCAGGCCTGAATATTTAGTGAACAGTAAAGTTTCCAAGATCATTTGTGTAAAATATTTGGAAGTTTCTCCAAAGAGCTATAGCCTGGGAGGCCAGGGAAAACGAAGTAATTTTTCGCGTATGTGTTCATTGTATTTTGTGAAGCTTCAGTGTGTATTTACTATATAAATTACCATGATATACATAAAAACAATTATGTAGCATTAACGATATTTTGATTAATTTGATTAAAACGGTGTACATAATATTAATTAGGTTCTATCTGACCGTTGGCATGTAATTCAATTACCAATTTCAATGTTCCTGCCTCCATGCACAAAGCGTTTGCCGCGGGAAACAACATTACTATTTCACTTTCCGTTTTAAAAATTGTTTGTATAACATTTATTGTATCTTAACTTTATTCAATTCAAAAGTATTGAGATTTCTTGGTTTACAGTTTTGCCAATAGCAGGGTTGACTTGAGAGGTGTGCCAACCTTTTTTACTCAATAGGAACCTTGTTAAGATCTTGTCAAATACATTTGCCCCGACTTCCTACTATACTCTTCCTTTTTGCCAACATCTGGTTTCATTATATGAGGAAAGTAACTTTCTCTGGTTATTTTTATTACCGTCCGGCGAAACTTTGATATTGAAAATTCAAGTTATAATAATTGGTAAAAAGGTTTAAAGATAAAATTATTATATGTAGACCGATATTATGAGAGGTCGATACATAACAATGATTCGCTGAATCAATAAAGAAGGCGTTAAAATAATGATTGAATGATGAGGTTGTTCCTGTAAGTTTTATGAACATTTAAATATATATAGGCCTAACATTAATTTAACTTATTAAAGAAAGTATATTTTTAAAGGATATTTTTTATTTTTTTATTTTTTATTTATTCATCAAGAGTATATACATTACAAATTTCATATAAACATAGCTACAAAAGCCTCACTAGGCTTGTCTGTAGCTTTTACTTAAATTTAACAAACATTTTTAATAGTTCATGTCTTACAGTCAGTTCTCACAAAAATTTGAAGATTACTATTTGTCATGCTTCCTTAAATACAGCATTTACAATTTAAATAATTAACTAAACTTAACAGCAAATAAGTCTAAAACTAATTTAATAAATATTTTGAGCAATAACATACATAAATATTTACAAAAACCAGGAACAAGCAATAAACAATTAAATATAAATTATCTAACAGTAACAGTAGAACAAATACTCCCAATCAACAAAAGCAATATATGCTTACAATAATAAAAACTGGCTTTACTTCTCACAGATACCATTCTTTGAGTTTTACTTTTAACACTTTGTAATTCTTAACCTTGGTAAGATTTAATGGCAAACTATTGAACAAAGTTGGTACCAAGTAACACCTGGTTCGCTTTGAATATTTATTGTTAATCCTAGGAACCACATAAAACTCCTTCCTAGAGTTATACCTGTGAGAGTTTTTTATTTTAAACTTATTTGAGAAATAGTAATCAATTATCAGCAGATAACAAAATAGCTTATCCACAGGTAAGAACCCAGCTATCTGATAAGATGCCAATGGAGATACACCTTCAACAGTAGAATCAAGCTTTGTTATAATCTTTAAAATTCTTGTTTGGACAGTCTGTAGTTTTTGAATTGTTGAAAATGAAGCATTTCCCCATGTTCTAATGCCGTACCTAAGAAGGGACTCACACATTGATGCATATATTAGTTTCATTGTCTTAAATGGCAAATATTCTCTCAAATAATAGAATTTTGTGGCACATACTCTTAATTTATTTATCAAGTATTGTATGTGTCCATCCCACTTAAAATTGTGGTCAACAATTATGCCTAAATATTTAAAATTAATCTCTACTTCTAATGTATTACATTTACATTTTCCTTTTGAGTACTCTTCAATATGTAAACAATTATATGAATGTGCTTTAATTTGTGGCTCTTTGCAACTGTAGAAAGGCGAATGTATATGCATAATTTTAGATTTAGAAGCGTTAACACTTAATCCGTAGTCATGACACCACTTTGTAATTTCTAAAAAATCTGATTGTATATTTTTTTCCGCATCTTCAAAAATTTTATTTGAAGACACTAATACAGTATCATCTGCATACATGAATATTTTACTTTTCTTAATTATATCGGGCATTTCATTTACATATAATAGATATAAAAGTGGACCTAAAATACTACCTTTGGAACGCCATACATGAGTTTTTCAGCTTTGCTATATGTACTGTTAATCTTAACTGTAATTTCTGTCACTCAGATAGTTCATGAACCAATTCTTGATCCAGCCTCTTATGCCAGCTTTTATTAATGCCAATTCAATTTTTTCATGTTTTAAAGTATCAAAAGCTTTGGAGAAGTCTATAAAAATTACTAAAACCTGATTTCCGATGCTTAATTCATTATTTACATAATCTGAAAAGTCTGCCAAAAGGTCATTCGTGCTCTTGCCTCTCTGGTATGCATACTGACATTTACTAATTATATTGTTGTTCTCTAGATGGGTTCTTAGGTTATTAGCAACATATCGTTCTACTACTTTGTCAATCGATGAAAGGATTGATATTGGGCGATAATTAGAATAGCTGTAGTGGCTTCCTGATTTGTAAAGCGGCCTGATTATAGCTTTTTTCAAAAGGCAGGGAACTTGTGATTGTCTAAGTGATGTGTTTATTAAGTTAGTTAGGGAACCAGCTAATACCTGTGCATTATTTTTTAAATCCGCCATCCTTATGCCATCCAAACCTGGGCTCTTTTTTGCAATTGTATTAAGTAACTTGATCAATTTATCTTTATTTAAAACTGGTATGTAGAACGTTGAATTACACTCTTTATTAATATCATAGTGTAAAGTTCTCACAGAACAGTCATGAACTACTTTTTTAATTCCCTCAGAAAAGTGTTTTACAAAAGAATCACATACATTTTGCTCCGTGTTTTTTTTACCTATATATTTTGATACAATGTCGTCTAAACTTTCTTGTTTATTTTTCCCCAATAAAAGATTTATTTGTTTCCATGTGTTTCTTATATTTTTCTTGTTTATATTGAAGTAAGCATAGTAATGAGTTCTTTTTGCTTTTAATATATCTTTATTCACTCTGTTTCTTATTTTAACATATTTTTCTTTGTAATGAGGCTCATTGGCATGTGCTTTATACTGTCGAAAAATTTTATCTCTCTCTTTCATCATATTAATAATAATATTTGTAATCCATGGTTTTTTAAATTTTTTATTTCCTATGTAAGTTTTCTCAAAAAAAAAAAACATTCATTGTAAGCTTTCGAAAAATTTGAATTAAATGAGTTGTATATTTCAATAGTGTCCTTAGCATTTTCTACAGACTGCCAGTCCATCTGCCCCAATACCTGTCCCAGCAGTTGTCCATTGATAGATTTAAAAGTTTTGTTAATGTACGCTGGGCAGGAGTTGTCAGGCTGGACATTGATAACACACGTATAGTGGTCTGCTATCTTTATCTGTACAATATCTGACTGAAATTTGGCTTTCCTTGTTCTCATGTAGGCATGGTCCAAACATGACTGGCTTAGTTTTCCTGCTCTTACTTCTTCTCTTGTAAAGTCATTGATAAATGATTTCAGACCATTCAGTGCCATAAGATTTTTATATTCTTGTACATTTTTCTTTTTTAAATCTTTTATATCAATGTTCATGTCACCTATTACCAATAAATCTCCTTTCAATTCTTGAATTATTTTATCCAATTCCTCTATTTAATTTCATTACCTGATGGCTGTCTGTAAACAGATATGATATTCAACTCCATTCTTTGTTTTTTTACTTTAATAATAACGCTTTCAAAATTACTACTATTGTCAGATATCTCCTCCAGCACCTGCAAACTATTCTTTACAAACATTAAAACTCCACCCACCTTTTTAACTTCCCTTAAATTGAAATATTGAATGAAATTATCCAGTTTGAACAAATTGATAAAATCAGAAAACTGTTCCTTAATATTAATCTCTGTTAAAATAATCACATCAAAAATAGTTAAACAATCGTTAAAGTAAATACAAAACTGATCCCAATTTTTTCTAATCGATCTAATATTTAAATGTACAACTGTTATACCAAAAATGTATTTATTATTCTTACATGAAGTTTTAAAACTCATGTTATCCTTATGAATTGTACATAAATGTTCCTCTGTGTTTACACAGTCAAATTCCATAGAAAGTGTTGTAGGTATTGATCATTCCCATTTGTCTTACGGAGTGCAAAAGGGTAGTTCTTTTATTTTATGATAGTTATTTTATAAGGAAGATAAAAACTTCATACTCACATTAAAACAAAGAAACTCGCAATGGTAATAAAACAATCGGTGCCAATCAATTTACCAAACTCTACTTAGGCTCACAGACAGTGGATCACTCATAAATTGCTTTTTAGAGAGTTAGAGACTCAATGCAACCACATTTGTTTTAAATCAAAAATAATACTACATTTAACAACAGAGCCATGATACAAATAATCAAATGTAACATATTAATAGGCTAAATACAACAACTAGCAAAAAATATGTATAAACTATTCAGCAATACCAACACATTCAAACAATAACTAACTACATGCAAATAATGAAAGGACGTGGTACATGTTTTAAAGGTGCCAAAACACTATCCGCCAAATACTTGAAGTGTGAGTACAACTGTATTCTGTGAAATTACATAATGTGGCACTTTGAAGTGTTGAGAGCCACTTCATTGTTAGTACGCCAATGATGCACAACAACCAAAATAGACTTAAGTCACTCTTGGAGTCCTCTGGAGTAGATATCTCAGTAAAAAATTCAGATGTTTAAACTTGACCCCAAAAGGCACATAAATTAACCTCCTTCCAATATGGCGGGCAAAAAATTAATTTTACAAAATGTTTTTGTTATTATGAAAGAATGTTCTTTCTTATGGGGAATTATACCCCATAAGAAGTATACTGTCAGATATAGAATAAAAAAGTTAGCTATTGGATCACTTTAAGAAACTCACCCCGTATATATATATTCTTCTTGGGCATATTTGCTCACTATGAATGTCTATATGGTTATAGTGTAAAACAAACAAAAAACTACTTGATGCTATTTTTATTTTATGTTTTAATTAGTTGTACAATCATTTTCTTTTTGGGTTTTAAAAGAGATAGACTAAGAGAAGTTTAATTTCCCCTTCATAACCATTAAGGCGTAATTGGCACCATTTACCAACATCAAAGCGTTGATTTCCATAACACTGGAAATACGTTTACCAGCAAGGTTTTGCTCTTGGCTACAGAAGGGTGTGCCTTGCAAAGGCCTAAATTAATTAATCACATAGAAAGCCGAAAATTTAATTACTATTGCATTTGATATAATAATGTTATTGGGCGAATGCGCTGCATCTATCAGATTCCCTGGTGATCAAACCTTGTTCCATGATAATTTACCGAGTTACCGTACTTTGAATGAAAATTAAATTGTAGTGAAAATCAGTTTACATCATATTGGTATTTCATCCATCGATCTTCATCAATAATTAATTCTCCAACTTCCCAATGTGCTAGTGTTGAGATTTGATGGTTGTTCTTTAAGGTAAAATTAGCTAGGATTACGTGATGGTTCTTATGCTAATTTGTCTTAGAACCTGTGCATAAAAACTCGTATAAAATTTAGAACACATTCACAGATGTTGGATCTAGATAGTTCACATCACACAAAAAACGTAAAAGGCAGCAGAAGAAAAATCAATAGGCCTAATTAACTACAGCTCCCCGGTCTAGTATGAGCTATGCACCAACTACGGCTGTTTTCTAGTAATGTATAAGTTAATAGTCGACATAGTGAATGAACCCACATTATTACTAGTTATAACAAATCCTCTTTAACTTAATTTACCTGGCATTACAGAATTTAAATGATTAAGTCATAAAAATTAGGAAAATCTACATCTTAGTTGGTATGATCAAATTTGGTTTGATGTGGCTTTTATATTTTTATAAAAAATTCTCTTTATACAAATAACCATTTTTGCTATTAGCTTGTTATATAAACTGGAGGTAGAAACTTTTAAATGTTACCTCTTTTAAACAGGTGTTTTAATATGTGTAGCATTCTGCATTAAATTTTGTATAATATCACAGTGAACAGGTTTATTAAATTTACACCAACAACCAACCAACAACCAACAACCAACCTTTTCCTAGTTCACAGCAGTTTGAAAATCCATGCGCAAACACTTAGTGTTCAATTTTTTTTATTTTTTTTACTTTCGTTGTTATTTCAATGCCAATCTGATAACCCCTAAGAGCCACTTAAAAAAATTCAATTTCCAAACTTGATTTTGTACAGGAAAATCATTAAAATCATTCATTTAAATTAGAATGAAATTTTGTTGGTTTAAGGCACTAAACTTATTTTTGTGTCCAAATACACATATACAGGGTTAGGCAAAAGTCTGGATACCCCCAGTTAACTTTTTAACGCGTTGCAGTAGGAAAACCAAACTCGGCACATGTTTACAAAATCAAAAACGGCACTTTTTCATCAACTACACAATTTTGCCCCTGCCCCCAAAATGGGGTATTTTGGGGGCAGCCCAAAATTTTCAAATGTAAACCCCTATCGAGTGACCCCTCATTTTAAACGGTTTATCAAGAGAAATTAAATGGCGCAAACCGGAGGTCGATATCTCACCCCTAACCAAAATGGCAGCCATTTCAAAATTTGACATGGGCAAGCAAGTATAAGTATGGACACCCCCAATTAATTTTTTAACACGTTGCAGTAGGAAAACCAAACTCGGCACATGTTTACAACTACAAAAACTGCACTTTTTCATCAACTACACAACTTTGCCCCTGCCCCCAAAATGGGGTATTTTGGGGGCAGCCCCAAATTTTCAAATGTAAACCCCTATCGAGTGACCCCTCATTTTAAACGGTTTATCAAGAGAAATTGAATGGCACAAATCGGATGTCGATATCTCATCTCTAACCAAAATGGCAGCCATTTTAAAATTCGGGAAGGGTACATTTACATTTGTTAAAATTAAATCGGAAAATAGCTTTTTGGAATTTATAATTTCTTGAATTATTTTAGAATTGAACCTAATAGCAGAAATGAACTAGTAGGTTCAATTCTAAAATAATTCCAGATATTCTCGATTCTAAAAAAGCTATTTTCTGATTTAATGTAAAGTCAATTTACCTTTCTCGAATTTTAAAATGGCTGCCATTTTGGTTAGAGATGAGATATCGACATCCGGTTTGTGCCATTCAATTTCTCTTGATAAACCGTTTAAAATGAGGGGTCACTCAATAGGGGTTTACATTTGAAAATTTGGGGCTGCCCCCAAAATACCCCATTTTGGGGGCAGGGGCAAAGTTGTGTAGTTGATGAAAAAGTGCAGTTTTTCATGTTGTTAACATGTGCAGAGTTTGGTTTTCCTACTGCAACGTGTTAAAAAATTAATTGGGGGTGTCCAGACTTATACTTGCTTGCCCATCTCAAATTTTGAAATGGATGCCATTTTGGTTAGGGGTGAGATATCGACCTCCGGTTTGCGCCATTTAATTTCTCTTGATAAACCGTTTAAAATGAGGGGTCACTCGATAGGGGTTTACATTTGAAAATTTGGGGCTGCCCCCAAAATACCCCATTTTGGGGGCAGGGGCAAAGTTGTGTAGTTGATGAAAAAGTGCAGTTTTTGATGTTGTAAACATGTGCCGAGTTTGGTTTTCCTACTGCAACGCGTTAAAAAGTTAACTGGGGGTATCCAGACTTTTGCCTAACCCTGTATACATAGTTCAAGCAAAATCTACCAGCTACATTTTGAGAAAAAGGTAAAACACACAATTTGTTAAACACAATAGTAGTGGAAAAGTAAGGCTTTTGGGCCAGTTCAAGGTCACCCGAGCGATGACGTCATCGATGACGTCATCGAGGTCAATGACCTCATCGATGACGTCACCGATTGCATCATCGATGACGTCATCACCAATGACGTCACTTTCATGACGTCACACCCATAACGTCACAGAAATGACGTGCTGATGACGTCATCACCCCTTACGTCACCAAGATGACGTCATCGATGTCACAAAGGTCAAGGTCACGCTGAAACCTAAAATTTTTTGGCACTTTTGCTGTTTCTCGCACTACGCTCCGAGTTTTAGTCAGGTTACCGTGACCTTGACGACTTGGAGCGAAATTAGACGAGAAACAGCAAAAGTGCTGAGGAAACTTGAAGTTTGCAACGTGACTCTGCCTAAACCGTCATGTGACACCGCTCGGGTGACCTTGAACTAGCCCAGCTGCCTTACTTTAACCATTACTGCAACCGCGATGCGCACCCTACGACAGACACCGAGCGACTGACTGTCCGGCCCCGCGCACTCTAGGTATATGGGAAGTGGTGGGGGAACTGCGATGACCTCGGGAAACTTGAAAATGTCAAGCCAGGTAGCACCGTTTTGGTGCTACCTTAAATTTACATGTTAAAGTGTGATTTAAACCTTGAGGTTGACAGTGAACCTGGGACTTAGGATTGTCTTTAACAGCTTGACGTTTTTGCCAGAGTTTAAGTGTGCTGACCTTGAGTCAAAACACAGAAATAACACAAGTTGATGCAGTCTCAGAGTTAAAGTGTGGTGACCTTGAGCTAAAATACTGAAGTACTACAAGTCGATATTGCCCCAGAGTTAAAGTGTGATGACCTTGAGTCAAAACATAGAAATACTACAAGTTGATACCATCCCAGATTTTAAGTTAGATGACCTTGAGTCAAAACACAGAAATAATAGACTACAAGTTGATGCAGTAATGACCTTGAGGCAAAAATTTGTAAAACACTTACATGAACAGAGTCGAAGAGCAGCGATGCTTACCGCATGCAAGCCTGAGACATACTGGCTGAGCACCATCGCGTAGCTTAGGGACTCGATTAAGGTGGGGGTATTGCCAACACTTAGAGTAGAAGTGTAGTGGGTGACCTTGAACCAGACTTAGAGTAGAAGTGTAGTTGGTGACCTTGAACCAACCCTGAGAGCCCCCTCCCCCCCCCACCACCACCTCCACCCCCCCCCCACCTCCACCTCCACCCCCCCCACCTCCACCTCCACCCCCCCCACCTCCACCTCCACCCCCCCCCACCTCCACCTCCACCCCCCCCCCACCTCCCCCCCCACCCCCCCCCACCTCCACCTCCACCCCCCCCACCTCCACCTCCACCCCCCCCACCTCCACCTCCACCCCCCCCCACCTCCACCTCCACCCCCCCCACCTCCACCTCCACCCCCCCCACCTCCACCTCCACCCCCCCCCCCCACCTCCACCTCCACCCCCCCCACCTCCACCTCCACCTCCACCCCCCCCCACCTCCACCTCCACCCCCCCCACCTCCACCCCCCCCACCTCCACCCCCCCCCACCTCCACCTCCACCCCCCCCCACCTCCACCCCCCCCCATCTCCACCTCCACCCCCCCCCCCATGGGGTGGACCTCCACCCCTGGGGTGGACCTCCGCCCCATGCCGCCCCTTCGGGGGAGACCGGTGGGGATATAAGGCGGCCCGGCCACAGCCGGCTCGCAGTCCGCTCCCGAGCGTTGAACGTGAACGATCGGGACGGACCGCCATAGGCCTCACTAAACATTGAAAGGCGCCTTCACTGTTTAGCGAAGTCTACTCTAACTTTAAGACTTGTATTATTTTTAAGATATTGCGCTTGCGTTTGGGTATTAGGAATTGTTTTATATGTGAGTGTTTTACTTGTACCCTATGTCTCCTATGTGTCTTGTTCGTGTTTTGTCTTGTTGTCTTGTTTGTCTTTTATGTCATATGTGTTTAATGTGTATATGCTTGTTCCAGCGCGTACCATGTTGAGCTCAACCTATTTTGTAAGTGTGTGTTATATCTATCTAAAGTGTATACGCTTGTTTTAGCACTCCCCCTTGAGCATTTTTCACAGCTCAAAGTAAATTGTAAAGATAGGGACGGGAGTAGGCCCCCGTGTAAAAGTATTTTATACCAACGTTAGCATGGGTCCTCTCAGGCATGCAATATTGCGGCTGGGTTGGGACTCGGTCCGTTTGTACGCTGGCATGCAGACCACAGCTGTGGCCAAATTGTGGCGGCCTCTGCACTCGGACCGAGGACGTGTAAGCCACTAGGGCTGTCCTCAACCTCTGTTTCCCTTATGGAAACCAAAATTATGTAAATGAATTTTGATAGCTATTTGTGTTTTTGCCCCCAAGGCCCCCGAACATTCGTGGTTCGCCATGGATGTACGGGGGCCGAAATTTTTTAATGTTCGTGTGGCCTTGACCCACAAAGATTTATAAAAATTTACTGCATTGCTAAAGTTAAATATTAAAGATATGGTACGGGAGTAGACCCCCGTGTAAAGCTATTTTAAACCAATGTTAGCATGGGTCCTCTCAGGCATGCAATATTGCGGCTGGGTTGGGACTCGGTCCGTTTGTACGCTGGCATGCATACCACAGCTGTGGCCAATTTGCGGCGGCCTCTGCACTCGGACCGAGGACGTAAGCCACTAGGGCTGTCCTCAACCTCTCTCAAAATTATGTAAATGACTCTTGTTAGCTTTTTGAAAAAGTTATTTGTTAGCAATGCAGTAAATGTGTAAAAGTCTTGCGTGGTGAAGGTCAGACAACATTGGAATGTTTGCTGTTGTCCATAGTTGGGTCTCTACGGAGGCTACAGCGATGGCAACCTAAATGCCCCAGGTGGGGCCTTAATTTTTTTAAAGTTTTTCCATGACCTTGACCTAAATACAGTAGTGTTCTAAAATCTTAATGGTTAGGTATTACTAACATACAAGTCTGCTGTTGTCCATAGTTGGGTCTCTTTGGAGGCTACAGCGATGGCAAACTAAATGCCCCAGGTGGGGCTTTATTTTTTTAAAGTTTTTCCATGACCTTGACCTAAATACAGTAGTGTTCTAAAATCTTAATGGTTAGGTATTACTAACATACAAGTCTGCTGTTGTCCATAGTTGGGTCTCTTTGGAGGCTACAGCGATGGCAACCTAAATGCCCCAGGTGGGGCTTTATTTTTAAAAGTTATTTTTTGACCTTGACCTAATTATAGGAAAGACTGCTCCAGCATCCCCCCCTACACCTCCACCCCACACCTCCACCCCACACCTCCACCCCACACCTCCACCCCACACCTCCACCCCACACCTCCACCCCACACCTCCACCCCACACCTCCACCCCACACCTCCACCCCACACCTCCACCCCACACCTCCACCCCACACCTCCACCTCCACCCCCCCTCCCCCCAGGGTGGGGTTGCCCTTGGCTGGTGGGGATATAAGGCGGCCAGGTTGCACGCACTTCTCATTCACGCTCCAGCTTTCGTTGGAAGTGGCTGTCCAGGAGCTCATTCTTAAGAAGACCGGTGACCAAAAATGTCTCGTCGTATACCTTACAAACCTTCGTACTATAATCTGATTGGTATTAATAGTATTACAGACAATGAGAAGAAATTGTATACAAGATTTTGTTGTTTACTTGACAGAACGCTAAAACTACCGCCAAATACTTTCACCTACAAGCTACCCCTGATAGACAAGGATGATGTAAGCAAACTATCATCAATTCAACTGAAATTGGTGCAAGAAAAAATTCTTGTTTGTGTGAGAGAAGTGTTTCACAATGAATATTCAAAAAGATTGGCCTTTGACTTTATTAAGGAACATGCAGGACGTGAAACAAAACAGTATCCAGGATTATATTATTCATATCTTTTTGAGAATGGAGCAAGTGTAACGGTAGAAATAAGTATCAAACTAATGTAATTCACCCAACCAAGTGTTAAACTAGGACTTGAACTTGGACTTGATTGAGGTTTTGTAGAACAGAGCGGGGGATAGATCACTTTGCGGCAATGGACTAGCATGCTGCTTAGTGGTTTATCCCCCGCTCAAAGGGTATCTTTACGCGACCTTGACCCACATAAATGCATAGTTCGTGGGGGTATAAAAATGGTAAACCAATTGGATTGGATACACCACTTCCATCGCTCCATCGCAACAGAATTCTTCCTATTCTGGAGGTAATACCGGTGATATTTCACCTTTGTAAGAAATTAAAACAAAAAATGTGATCGGGGGATAGAGCACTTTGTAGTAATTGATGCTGCTTAGTGCTCTATCCCCGCTAAAAATAATAATTCCAAATGACCTTGACCCATATAAACTTGCTCAAACAGACATCTTTGAAAAAACTTGTAAAAAGTAGTGGATTTAGACCAAACATCATTGCTTTATCAAGCCCGTTGAAGAATATATTGAAAATGGGTGTTTAAAAGCCAAATCTATTACATGATTGATAAACCGGATGTATATGACGTCACCTTCCCTCACCCTTCAACCTCGGGTATAAAGGGACCCGGTTGAGCGCGCTGCTCATTATTGCGTGGACATTCACCGAGTGCACACTCAAAGCCAAACTGTAAAAATGGCTCTTTGCGATATTTGTGGTGAGTTTTTCCAAGACGAAGATATCTTTGTTTTACACCGAGAATTGCATCATGAAGAGGATAGAAAAGAAGAGATTGTAGTAAGTGAAGAAGACTTGGATGCGATTGATCGGTTTTTGGAAAACCATCAGAAGCAGATAGACGACTGTGATAGCTATCTACAGTTACACCGAGAATTGCATCATGAAGAGGACAGAAAAGAAGAGATTGTAGTAAGTGAAGAAGACTTGGATGCGATTGATCGGTTTTTGGAAAAACCTCAGAAGCAGGAGGACTGGGCTAGCTATTTACAGTTAATGCAAAGAAGAAGACCAAGTGTTATTCAATTTGCCGGAGCTGGACCATCTACAGCTGGAGGATTTATTCAAGAAGAGAAAATGGAAGAAGAAGATACGGAAGAAGTGGAAGATGTAAGACAACTGCGTACCCAAGAAGAGGATATGGAAGATATAAGACAACTGCGCCCTACAGCCTTGCCAGGACCAGTTGTAATTCATTTCAAAATTAATAACGTGCAATTAGAATTGGAAAATTTTATAACTCAAGCTAAAAAACTAGTTGTAAAAACATTGACGGAAGAATTGGCAAGATTGAACTTTATTAAATTTGGATTGGTGTTGGAGGCTATGTTTACTAATACCGATGGTGAAAATTCACCGAGAGCATTCATTGCTAAAAACCGAACCCTTACAACCACATCTGATATCAACGAAATTTTAGAAGAATGTTTGGTTGAACTGCTAGTGAAACTTCAAGAACATGAAGGAAGAGGATCCGGCTGGGCGCTATCATCAATTGAAGTTATGGATGTGAGGGTTCACAAGCATGGATATGGTATGAGAGGAAGCAGCTTTATCCCTCTACCAAAGGTGATCCGAGATACAAGATCATGTATCAATGTGAAAAATGAGGATAATGAATGTTTCCGGTATGCAATGTTAGCAAAATATGTGGAAGACCATTCCTGTAGACCTAGCATAGCATACGAAGCTGTTAAACACCGCTATAACTTCCAAGGTATGTCGTATCCTGTTAGTCTTAATGATGTTGCTAAATTTGAAAGAAAAAACCCAGGAGTTTCAGTTAATGTGTTTGGTTTAGACGAATCAAATAACGTATACCCGTTACGAGTTACAAAGACTGAACGTCAAAATCATACAGATTTGCTGCTATTGACCAAAGGTGGAATGTCACATTATGTTTACATCAAGAACTTTGAAACTTTGGTTGGACGACAAGTGACTAAAAATAAAATTAGAGTAACAGTGTGTAAGAGATGCTTTTGTTTCACAAATAAAGACTTGAGACGTGGAGGATCAGAGTGGTTGTCAGAACACCAACGTCTTTGTAATGACAACTATGAAGTGAAGATTAGTCTGCCACCACCATCTAGAGCATTTGTCCAGTTCAATAAAACAGTTCACCAATACCGGATTCCACTAGTTATCTACGCTGACTTTGAATCCACGTTAGTGCCACAGGAACTTCCGGATGGTGAAGTAACAAGAAGAACCAAATATCAATTGCATCAACCTAACAGTTTTTGCTTATTGGTGAAATCTACTTTACCTGAAGAACAATTGCAAGACTATGGCTTAACATCCACTCCAATACTCTACCGTGGTGAAGAAGCCGCTAAGTATTTTGTAGACCAGTTGTATGACATTGCTGAAAAGGCGCAACGCTTATACGGTAATGTTGTACCTATGGAACCTTTGAACCAAAATCAACAAGAAGAATGCAATTCGGCAACAAGATGTTATTTATGCAAGAAGAGCTTCAGTGAAGAAAATCAAAAAGTAAGAGATCACGATCACCTGACAGGGTTATACAGAGGAGCTGCTTGTAATTCATGCAATATAAATTACAAACTGCCAAACTTTATCCCTGTCGTGTTACACAATCTTAGCGGCTATGACTCTCACTTCATTATCCCAGAGTTAGGACGAGATGATGGAAAAATTGAAGTATTAGCTGAAACATTGGAGAAGTACATCAGTTTCTCAAAAACAGTAGGTAAAATTAAACTTCGCTTCGTAGACTCTTATAGATTTATGTCATCTAGTTTGAGTAAATTGTCTGAGAACCTAAGAAGAGAAGACCTAAAAGAAACCAGCAAAATTGTACCTGAAGATAAATTGGACTTAGTAATGCGTAAAGGAGTGTTCCCCTATGATTACATAACTTCTGCAGAAAAATTTGAAGAAACCAGTCTGCCACCGATTGAAGCCTTCAATAGCAAGTTAAATGAAAGTGCAATCACCGTTGAAGACTACAATCATGCTTGTAATGTTTGGAACCAACTAAACATTCAAACCTTAGGGGAATATTCCGACTTTTACATAAAATTGGACGTAACTCTGCTGTGCGATGTGATGGAAGAATTTCGAAACACCTGCTTCTCCGCCTATGGACTGGACCCTCTACACTCGTACACATCTCCAGGATTAGCATGGCAAGCTATGCTAAAGTCAACCAACTGTCGACTGGAACTTCTAACAGATATTGATATGGTGCTCATGATGGAATCTGGTGTACGAGGCGGTTTGACACAAGCTGTAACACGTCATGTTAAAGCCAACAACAAGTACATCCCCAGCTTCGACGAGCAACAACCATCGGTATACCTTGGCTACTTTGACGCAAACAACCTTTATGGTTGGGCAATGTCAAATCCGCTTCCCTACGCTGACTTCAAATTTATCGACCCGGCCACCATCGGTGACATCTCACAGATTCCAAAGAATGGTCCAAAAGGCTATATTTTGGACTGTGATTTCGAATATCCGGAGCACCTTCATGACCATCACTACGACTTGCCTCTCCTAGCCAAGACTGAAGTTTCACCGACAGGAAGATGGCCGAAATTGATGATGACGTTGGAGAATAAAGATCGGTATGTGGCTCACTACTGGGTAGTTCAACAAGCTCTTGAATTGGGTCTACGTGTAGTGAGAATTCATAGAGCAATTGAATTCACCCAGTCTTGTTGGTTGAAACCATATATTGATTCCAACACTACAAGAAGAGCAGCAGCAACATCAGCATTTGAAAAGGACTTTTACAAATTGATGAACAACGCCATCTTCGGGAAGACCTTAGAAAACAAAAGAAAACACAAGATTGTAAAATTATTAAGTGATCCTAAGAAATTGGAAAAATTAGTGCAAAAACCAAATTTTGGAACATCCATGATTATAAACGAAGATCTAGTTGCCGCCAGTATGAAGAAAACAACAATAGTGATGGATCGTCCGTTATACATTGGAATGTCGATTTTGGATATAAGTAAAACTCTGATGTATGATTTCCATTACAACAAAATGGTTAAACACTACGGAAGAGATAACATTGGAGTTGCATACATGGATACCGACGCGTTTATCTACTGGATAAAGACTTTGGACATGTATGAAGACCTAAGGAGTTTCCCATACAAAGACGATTTTGACTTCTCTGACTATCCAAAGAACCATCCGAATTACAATGAAAAGAATAAAAAAGTAATCGGAAAATTTAAAGATGAAGCAAATGGAATGCCTTTGGAGGAAATAGTTGCGCTAATGTCCAAACTATATTCCTTCAAGATGTATAAGGAAAATGACATACCGACAGTGAAGAAAGCTAAAGGAGTCAAAACATCGTACTTGAAGAAACATGTGACATTTGACCATTACAAGACCTGTTTGTTTGAAGATTCTACAATGTCTGCAACGTTCAACACTATCAGAAGCTTTAAACATGAGGTCTACAGTGTCACTGAAGTTAAAAGAGCACTATCAGCTCGAGATGATAAAAGGCATATTATGCCGGATAAAATTCACACTCTTCCTTTTGGCCACTACTCTCTAAACCCTATCGACTAATAACCTATTCTTCGTCCTTCTACAACTTCGACCTTATTCCTTTCTCCTTCCGTAAAAAAATGGGGAACACGGCAAGTCAAACGCCGTGTTCCCCATTTTTTTACACAAGTTTGGATGACCTTGACCTATATAAATGATGTGAATATTTAAGACAACATTCATTGTGATTATACATGTGATAGATGAAACATTCAAACCTGCAATATGAAGGACTTGAAGCAAGAAATTGTCAACGAACTTCATAAACCTGCAAGAAGAAAGTTTCCACGAAGAAATACAGTGATAAAAGGAATAAATGATTTATATCAAGCGGATTTAATCGAAATGATTCCTTATAGTAAACAAAATAGAGGATTTAAATACATATTAACTATTATTAATTGTTTTTCAAAAATGGCAGATGCTTTACCACTAAAAGATAAAAGTGGCAAAAGTGTTACAAAAGCAATGGAAACAGCTATACAAAGAGACAAACATACTATAAAACATTTACAAACCGATGATGGAAAAGAATATTTCAATAAGGAATTTGCAAATTTAATGAAAAAACACAACATTAACCATTACTCAACCAATTCAGAGGTAAAAGCATCAATAATTGAAAGATTCAACAGAACTTTAAAAGGTGCGATGTATAAGATGTTTTCTAACAGAGGATCGCACATATGGATTGATATGTTACCAAAACTTATAAACGATTACAATAACAAGTTTCATAGAACTATCGGTATGAAACCAAGCCAGGTTACTAATAAAAATGAAAAACTTGTATTAAAACGTATAAAAATGAATACTAAACCAAAAGTTGAAAAACTAAAGCCTAAAAGGTTTAATGTTGGTGATAAAGTCAGAATAAGCAGATACAAAGGTGTATTCAGTAAAAGATATCTTCCGAACTGGACAAATGAGGTATTTACCGTATTTAAAGTGCAACCTACAGTACCAGAAACTTACATTTTAAAAGATAATAAAGGACAATTGCTTGAAGGAGGGTTTTATGGACATGAAATGTTAAAATCAACAGTAGGTGATGTATATCTAGTTGAAAAGGTGTTGCAACGGAAAAAAGATATGGTTAAAGTACGATGGTTAGGATTTAATAAGACGGAAGATTCTTGGATACCTAAAAAGGATCTAATATAACGATAAAGAATCATTTTGGGTTGAACCATTACAAAGGATGGAGATAATACCGCAAAAAGACAATTTTACTATTAATAATATAGATGAACTCACAGTGGATGGTTCTCAATTCAATACTGGGAAACACGGTGTTTTGTTACCAAACACAGTGCGTTGTCTGGTTACCGGTCCTTCCAATTGTGGAAAAACAAATGTAGTATTCAATTTGATTACAAACCCTAAAGGATTACGTTTTAATAATTTATATGTATTTTCAAAGTCACTACAACAACCAAAATATCAGTTATTGGAACAAATACTCAATAATGTGCCTGAAGTTAAATTTTTTAAATTCAACGCGAGCGAGAGTGTCATGCAACCGCAAGAGGCTAAACCATTCTCAGTATTCATATTTGACGACGTATCTTGTGAAAATCAAAATACAATAAGAAATTACTTCGCCATGGGTCGACATAACAACATAGATAGCATTTATATTGGTCAAACTTACAGCAAAATACCGAAACAGCTCATTAGAGACAATGCAAACATGTTAATTGTATTTAAACAGGATGAAACCAACCTAAAACACATATATTATGACCATGTAAGTGCGGATATGCCATTTGAACGATTTAAAGAGTTGTGTGGAAAGGCTTGGGCTGAAAAATATGGGTTTTTAACAATTATGAAGGAACAACCGCTAAACAATGGTCGATACAGGATAGGATTTGATAAATTTATACTAATACACTGATCATGATGTAAAACATTCATTGTTGTACAACACGTCTTGCTACAAACATGGTTAACCAAGAAAAGTTAATAAAGGAAATAAAATCACTTAGTGATTCTATTCGAGATAAAAACAGAGCATTAAAATTAGGTATTAGCGAAAGGGAGAAATTTCTTGAATCTACTTTTAAACCTATTACTGAACCCTTGAAACAATTAAACAAAAAATTTGCTAAACCCGTTTTGGAAGGAGATGCAATTGCACCTATTACAAAGTTTGAAAGAGAAAATGTAAAATCAGAAGATTTTAGTGATGAAGACCTGGAATCCTCTACATATAGTGGTTTTACCGGTGGAGAACCTGAAAGAGAGCTAGAATCACCAGACTATAGTGGTATAAGAGAATTATATGAAGTAAAAGCTAAAAGAGGACATGAAGATGTATCAACTGCTAGTGAAGAGGAAAAAGAAGAAGAAGCAAGGGAAGGTCCGTCAAACATAAGCTTGTTGGGTGAAAACATTCATAACAAAGGACCTTTAGGAAGGAAATACATGATAAAAATGTTAGCTGGAATAAATCCTAATAAAAACTACCATAGTTATGGAGTAAGATTAACAGAAGAAGGTTTAATGGTTGGTAATAGCCCGGTAAACATTGATGAAGATGATAATATTATTGTTGGTAATCAAAGATATAAGGGCACAAGAGGATTATTTGAATTATTATTTGAAAAAAAGCCTTTAGAATTGTTAGTTAAAGAAGAAGACATGGAAGCATATAAACAGATTTTGGAACACACCAATGCATACAGGAGAAAATATTTAGCTGACCAACCAGTTTTTAGATCTAGGTCTTTAAAATATAGAGTATTTGTATCCAAGTTAATACCAACAACGAGAAGACAACCAATGCCGATAATGCCAAGAAAACCTGTAAAACGAAGGTTTGTGTCATCCACTTTGGATATAAGTGCTCCAGAACCAAGAAAAAGAAACAAATCTGTTACAGGTACAGGTTTAATGAAGAAACTATATAACACAAATGTGATTTATTACAATAATATCAATAAATTGGTGGATAGAATGAAACTAATACATGAAGCTAAAGAAGCGGGTCATACTGGATTGGAAAACGAATGGGTGGCTTTAGTGGATGAACTCCGAAACCGTGGGGTAATCTCATAAAAATGCGTTACTCCCTAGAATACTATTCAGTTGCACCATGAGTGTCGACAAGTTCGGACGTTACTCCTCGGATGGGTTATATTATGCGAATAGTTTAAAAAGAAGTGCTGGTTTACCACAAACACCTGATGGAGATTATGATATGAGTAATAAAAGGTTAAAAAACATAAAAGATCCTACGGATGAAAACGATGCAATAAATTTAAAAATATTGAAGGAAAAGATATCACCAACATTAAGACTACACAATAACACATATGACGCAGAAGATCATAGAATTATCAACGTTGGTAAACCAAATCAAAACGGTGATGCAATAAACAAAGGTTATTTGTCATCTGAATTAAAAAATACGTTAAAATTCAATGGGAAAACGTATAGTGCTAACAATAAACGTATATCCAACGTGGATGACCCTAAAGATGCAAAAGACAGCGTAAATAGACGCTATTTACATTCCTTGATACCTGAAAAGACAAAAGATGGATTTTCTTTTTATAAATTTGTTATTAACGATATAGGTTATCCAAAAAATGAAAATGATGCTGTAAACCTCAAATATATAAAAGATCATTGTGTCATACATGATGTGGGAGTTATCGATTGTCTTGGTAATTGTTCAGCAAATGTAAAAGATGGTTCAGCACCAACAGATGGAGCAACGGTGGGTCAAATGAAGGAAACTTTAAAACAAGAAACATCTGGATTTGTAAAACAAGACCAAGTAGTATCGCGAAAAGGGGATGTATTTGTGCAGGGAAATGAAAAGTTTACATTACTTGAAGAAAAGAATAATGCTTGGGATGGTAAAGGAAAGAAATTATCATATATAGGTATGGGTACAGAATTCTTTGATGTTCCAGTTGTAGCACAAATTATATGTTCTAATCCATACAATGATGAACCTTACATATGTAGGTTTAAAAAAATACGTAACGTATCTCCTGGTACCAACGATTTCGATTGTGTTGTAGTTAGTCAATCTTTGATATTAGATAAACCAACTGGTGATGTTTTTAATGCAGATAATAAGAAAATAGGTAATTTAAAACAAGGAAGTGATCCAAATGATGCTGCAACTGTAGGACAGGCTATAACAACTTCATTAAAGGACCATAAAGTATATACTTGTAATAATAAACGTATTACAGAACTTAAAGACCCTCAACATGTGGATAATGCTGTTACTGTTAATTTTCTTATTAAAGTTTTAGGAAATGCATTATTTGATATGTTCAATATTATTGCAACCCGTACACGTTGGGGTAATTGGGTGTCTGAATCCGAGAGAGGTAATTGGATTAAAAAGGAAATCTTTAATAAATACTTTATTAACCCTAATACGCAAAAGTTTAGATCATCAGATTGGGGTGATATTGATATATAATATAAGAACGCAATAAACGACCTCATTTATGTCCAACTCGTCATAGAGTTAACACATAAGTTGTAAATTTCGATTATAAAAGGAAAATAATGACATTCAAGCACATCAGTCCATATCGAGACAGTATACGGAAAGGAGGTGGGATCACGTTCACAGCGGTTTCTCTGTTAAGTAAAGCTTTAAATCGTATTCCAGTAGGATCTATCGTAAATAGAGCAATAGACGCTTTACCATACGAATTTCATATACCGGGAGGTTATCAGTATTGCGGACCAGGAACTAAATTGAAAAAACGACTGGAAAGAGGTGATCCAGGCATAAATAAGTTAGATCAGGCTTGTAAAGAACACGATATCGCATATTCCACGTTTACCGATTCAAAAAATAGGTCAATCGCTGATAAAAAGCTAGCGAATATAGCTTGGCAACGAGTAAAGTCTAGTGACGCTAGTATTGCGGAAAAAGCAGCAGCTTTAGCGGTAACAGCAGGTATGAAGGCTAAAACAGCGGTAGGAGGTGGAAAAAGGAGGGGTAAGAATAAAAAAGGATCAACCATGAGAAAACATGGTGGTAATATTAGACTAAAAAGACGTTCTCCGAGGAAAAATAACAAAAAACCGACAATATGGTCAATGGTAAAAAACGGGGCTGGTCTATACCTAAGACCGTATCGTGCATATTAAATAAAAGAAATCAATTGGTTATACCACATAAAGCGTTGACTAATGTTGAATTATTTAAATATATTTCCTGTTTAAAAATACCATTTTTCCGCGGAGTATTTATGAAAGACAGTTTACCAAAGAAAATATGGAAAAATGAGACTGGAATCGTAAATTTGGATAATACTGAAGGGCCCGGCACCCATTGGGTGTGTTATAAGAAACTAAATAGTAATGTATATTATTTTGATAGTTTTGGAAATTTGCCACCACCTAAAGAACTTGAACATTACTTTAAATCTGCTAAAAACATATATTACAACTATAAAAGAGAACAACCTGATAATACTTCAATATGCGGCCATTTATGTTTGGAATTCCTAGCTAAAAGTATCAGTCACTATTGAGATGTCTTCCTATACGGTATCATTAACAGGAAAATCGTCCACTTTACGAAGTATCCTTTTTCCAGCGTTACGCTTGCAAAAAGGAAGATTTTGGGAGGCAGCACTGTTGGATTTTACAACTTACAACTCTATTCCCAATGTTACGGAAGGTAAAAATAACTTATTGCATTATTATAAAGGAAAGGATGCCAGTGGGAAGTTTACAGACCTAGAAGTTTGCACTCTACCCACAGGTTCTTATGAAATTGATCATATTAATGAATTTTTGCAAAATAAAATGGGAAAAGACAATATAACACTAAAAGGTAATAACAATACAATGAAAGCTGAGCTTACTTCAAAATATTATATAGATTTCAGTAAGTCAGACTCAATTGGTGATTTATTAGGATTTCCCAAAGATGGAGCAATTTTAGAACCAAATAAAACACATTCCGGTAAACAAACTGTAACAATATTAAAAGTCAATAGTATAGACATAACTTGTAACATTATACAAGGAGCTTACAGAGATGGAGCAAATACTCATATAATACATACTTTTTACCCCAGTGTACCACCTGGATTTAAAATTGTTGAAAAGCCGCAAAACCTGGTATATCTACCTTTGAACACCACTTTCATTTCAGACATCGTGTTGAACGTATTGGATCAAGACGGTAACTTGATAGATTTCCGAGAAGAGCCTATTACGGTTAGATTACATTTAAAATCAACACTTTAATACAAAATCATGGGTTTAACATTTAAAAGCGAACAACCTACGGGAATCCGCATTAGTAGCTCTTCAGCTGTGGAGGAGTTAACACGCGAGAACATTCGTTTCTTAGAGAGAATTGGATTAAAAGTAACCGATAATGGATATACTGGATATAGCTCAGGGTCCAACATTCGACGAAACCCTATGGGAAAAAGAATATCACACCCACAACCCTTACACTTCATCAAAATTAAACAATAACGATGAAATTCGTATTCCCATACAAAATCAAGACATTTACACACTACCATGTGAAAGTTACTTGTATATTGAAGGAAAAGTTACTAAAAAGGACGGTACTACTACTGGTACAACAGTTCCATTTATAAATAATCCCATGGCTTTCCTGTTTGATGAAATTAGATATGAAATATCAGGTGTAACAGTTGATTCTACTAAAAAAGTAGGTATTGCAACAACTTTAAAGGGATTAACATCTATATCACCTAATGAAACCAATTTAATACAACCTGCAGGATGGGTTTTACCTGCAAAAGACACAATCACTCCAGATACAAATGGAAATTTTGATTTTCATATTCCGTTACGTTTGTTGCTTGGTTTTGCTGAAGATTATAGGAAAATAATATTAAACGTTAAACAAGAATTAGTTTTGTTGAGATCTTCAAACGATAAAGATATTATTAAAGCTCCAGACGGTACAACAGATGCAACTTTAGAATGGAAATTAACATTAGACAAAATTGTATGGAGAGTTCCACATGTTAAATTAGCTGATGAGCATAGAATGCTACTATTAAGAAAGTTAAAGGCTGATCGTGATATTGTAATTCCTTTTAGAAGTTGGGAATTTAATGAACATCCCAGCTTGCCAACTACGGATCGACACACTTGGACAGTTAAAACATCTAATTATGTGGAACGAGCCAGGTATATTATATTTGGTTTACAAACAGGCAGAAGAGACACCATCACCAAACATGCAGGCCAATTTGATCATTGCAACTTGAAAAATATTAAAGTTTATTTAAATTCACAATTTTTTCCATACGATAATTTAAATGTGTCATTCGCTAATAAAAAGTACAGCATATTGTACGATATGTATGCAAGATTCCAAAGTTCATATTATGGTAAAACGAATGCACCTTTACTATCACCAGAAAAATACTTAGATGGTTACCCTATAGTTGTAATCGATTGTTCTAAACAAAATGAATCGGTAAAATCATCAAGTGTAGATATAAAAATAGAAATGGAATTCAACGCGCCTATACCGGCTAATACAACTGCATACTGTTTAATTCTACATGATAAAATCGTAACATACACACCTTTAACTGGAATTGTTAAAAATGTATTGTAAAAGACCGGTTTTCCTACATTCCAATGCATTCCGCGAGTATAAAAGCAGAGCGTTCAGCTCGCTCCTCATCAGTTTGTTGCCTGTTGTTGTATGGGTAGCATCTTATTCAATATGGCTTCTCCTAGTGGTACACAAGAAAATGTAGTAGATATTGAGAAGGAGATATCCGACTTTTTAGATCTTCAAGGTCAACCGGAGGGAGATGAACACAACGCTTGCGGACAACTCCACGCCAGTAATAATGTTGAGGAAAAAGGTAAAAGAAGAAAGAATGCACACAAGAGGAAAAGGGATATTGAAGATAATATTTCTCCTAACATATTAAGTGAGGTATTCTTGCGAATATTTTACCCAATCTCTTCCAGTTTGGACAAAAGTGTTTTAATTGGTGTTATGAAATCTACAGATTATTCCCCTACTGTAATTTTAACTCATGGACCCAAAATGATTTTGTTTACGGACACTGCTTGGGAATCGTTTATGAAACACTTGCATCTGCTAGAATGCTATTTAAGTAGTAACATGTTTGGAAGAAAGACAAGAGTAGGCCTTTTGGATTCAAATGTGGAAATCGATATTGTTAAACATCGTGGTGATCATCAGTTGCGGTTTAGAGACACAACAAGACATGATAACAAGATTCAACTTAATCGAGAAGAGTTTTTTATTCTAACTTGTGCAACTGAACCAATAACGAGATACTTGAGACAACTGGTGTTTTCAAGTTCAATTATTAAAGATTATCTGGAAGACACTTTGGACAAACAACCGGACGCACCTATATTGTACGGACCTGTAGATACTTCTATATTCAATAGGGCTCCTCATGAAGTACAAATGTGGAGACAATTGGAAAAGTACGCTCAACTACATAAGAAATCAGTAAAACGTGAAGAAGAGGAAGAAGAAGGAGGAGAAGAATCAAGTGTTAGTGATGAAAATGAAAACAAGGAAAATGTAAAGATGGAAACCTAAATGACAATTAACTACACAGCAATGGTTAATTTTTAAAACAATATCAAACACTTTGTGGGGTTAGGCCTACCGGGGACGGTGCCCACGTTAAATATACACCAACGCGCCAACAACTGTACGGCCGGGTATAAAAGTCGTACCTACCGTAGTGTGGAAATCAGTTGACCTTTGGACTTCATCATGAGCAGACGAGTGATCTTCGCAATGGACAAGGACAAGGAAGAAGAACAAGTAAAGTCCAAACCTGGTATAATTGAGTTCCAAGCGTTTCGGGGTAATGATGATAGATTTATCATAAAAGAACTTGTGTTTTTCGACATCAATACAAGTGTTCCTTATTCGTTTTTATTTAAACCACCATGTTCTTATTCATCTTTAACTAGTAAAGCCGCTACTACCAACAGATGGATTTCAAAACACTTCCATCATATCGATTGGTATGATGGTTTTACAAGTTACACGGACTTGTATCACATTATGCATCACTTTTCAGACAAGTTTACCAATATTTACACAAAGGGGCTGGAAAAGAAAAGATGGATCGAAGGATTTACTCATGTTCCTGTTAATGATGTGGATTTGGATAAAAACTACAAGTATACAATGGAAAATGTTTGTATTTGTACTAAAAGTCCAGAACATGAAAAAGATAGACATTGCGCTTTAAAAAACGCCTATAAACTCGCATCTTACCTTCAAAGTGGGGAAATGGGGAGTGGTGGGGGTAACGGGGGTTATATAAGTGAAGAGCAGACCGGGACCTGGCATGAGTATTACTCGAGATTCCGAGACGACAACATCTCCCAGCAAGAAGACGAAGAAGACGATCTATAACTTGACCATGGCATCTCACCAGTTCCTGCAAACTTTGGTTGAGCAGTTCAATGCTCACTCCAAATCTACCATACTACCCGTCAAGAAGTGTTCCGAACTTAAAGACGAGAAGCACTACATTATCCACGCCATGAAGAAGATGGAGACTACAGTTGGAGAGGCCATCTGCTGCAGTCTTAGCGAGGCACCATTCACTCCGGGGGATGAGCCCAAGTTCCAAGTCTACCTGCCGAAACGGTTCGTCCATCTCCTCCAGAACGAGGATCTGCGCTCCATCCAACCCGGCTGTCTCTACCTGGTTTCCCACGGTTGCACGGGTAGCAATTCCACCGAGTTGACCATCCACATCGCCGACAAGCAGCAGTGTTAGATTTAAGTTTTACTATTGTACATATGTTATTGTAATGTTTTATAAATAAATAAACCATAAAAGACAAAAAAAGAATACAAAAGGACAAAAAATGCAACATATCAATATGTGAAGTTTGTCACATATTGATATGTTGCATTTTTTTTTAACTTCGCGGTTGACCTTGTCCTTTGACCTTTGCATTTCACAGTTACCCCCACCACCACGCTACAAGTCAAACCTGCTTGAATGCAAAACACCCCCACCACTTTTTCATATACCTCCAAGCGCTGTGCCTCGTCTTCATTTCAACTCCAGCAGCCAACCGAACAACATCAGTATGTCTCTGAACGTAAGCTGTGCCAGCTATGAGGAGGTGACGATCAAAACGCAACAGGAGCTGAACGACTTGTACAAGGAGTTGCAGCTGATGGTGGCAAGAGGCTACCGTATAAACGTGCAAGTCTACGCTTGCAATATACGGAATCTTCGGCAGCCGAAGGAAGAGCCTGGACATTCCTCTTCAACGACAGCTTCCTCACCGGCGTCGATGAAGACCGAGCCAGACAACTTGGATTACTTCAGCTGACTAGCGGTTGTCTTCCTTGTTCTAACCATTGTAGAATATGTTTATTTTTTCATTATATTAAAGAAGTAAAAGAGCAAAACACCTATCTTGTTACTGACATATGAGCTCAGTAACAAGATAGGTTTTTTTAAAACACAGTTTGAATGACCTTGAAACTTCCCCCTCCACTGCTTCGCTACCCCCACCACTTGACTATTGGTGTACATGGCACATCACAATTGGAAACCTCATTCCATCTTCAACAACCAAACCGACAACATCAACAATGGCAAACCTACCAACAGATGAAAGATGTCCTCACGCATGCTGCGACTTCATCCACGAGTTAGAGAAGAGGATGCAAGAGAGGGAGATAAGAAGAAAGCAGATCCACTCAGAAAATATCATGATAGTCAACGGCTATCTTTTATTGTTCGGCCTTATTATGGTTGTACTTTTTATACTGTATGGCATAGTCACATGTGTCGGCAAGGTTGCAGAAGAAAACGCCCGCCACCATCAATTGGAAAGTTTCAACGTTACTTTCTAGGTTTTCCTTTTTTTAAAACTCCGTTTGGATGACCTTGAAACTTCCCCCACTACTCCACCACGCCTCCCTACACTTCACCATGTTCCTGCATGAGCATCACATCACCCGTCATTCCTTGTTCGACAAGCAACCATGGCGGACAACACCATCAGCCAAGCTGACTCCACTACTGATGTTGGAACGAGTACAGGTTGGACACTATCCATCGACAGTGTTCACTATTTGGAAACAATTTGCGAACGGATGAAAAAAATACTGCGAGACAACCTTGGGATCATAATACAAATGAATTTCAACTATGATTGGTCGCAAGTTACATTGCGGCAGGAGGACAACAACGGTCAGCACTCACCGCAATACTCACCAATGTGACCGATTTACCCATACAGTGAATCTGATGCGGGTGAAGATGTAGGAGACAACGACGAGGCTGATGGGGAGTGACCTTCTTTCCTTTTTTTTAAAACTCAATTTGGATGACCTTGAACTTTCCCCCTCCACTCCTTCCTTTTTTTAAAACCCAATTTGAATGACCTTGAAATTGTTCCCTCTACTTTTCGATAATGTTACAACTGACTGCAGCTCACCTCATTCCTTGCTTAGCTACCATGGCGGACAGGACTCTTTCTCAAGTTGACTCCACTACAGACGAAGCATTTCCCTTGCGGTGGACTGTTCATTTACAAGATGCGACAGAAGTGGAAGTCTTGTATCAAAGATTACTCTATGTATTCAACGGGAACCCTGGACCTCTTAAATGTAGAATGAATTTGAATTTTGATGCAACCAGGGTCGGCACAGAACCTTCAACTTCAAGCCAGCCTCAGCAACGAGATTTTACACATTTATACACTCCAATATCACCGGAAGATGTAACTGTCTGCGAGGCTGACTCAACTACACGTTATGTTCAGCCAAAGCCTTGGGTGTTGATTATTAACAATGTTTACAAAGTGGAATTGGTATGTAATAGATTAAAGGAGTTGATAGTACAAGATCCCGGCCTGCGCTTTCAAATAGACATACATTTCATCTGGGGAGCACCTGCGTGGAGCTCTTCGTCTGACAGCTCTTCACGTACGACGGACGAGGAGGAGGAGGACGACGACTAGTCATCTTTTTTAAAACTCCGTTTGAATGACCTTGACCTTTCCCCCTCCACTGAGTTTATTTAAGGTGCACTCTCACTGACTACAGCATCATTTCATCGCGCACCTTCACCGCAGCAACATGGAGAGTCAACTCAACTACTGTTGCGAACAAAAATGTTTTTCATGGCCGAATGACATTGATGTGGTGGATGGTCTGGCGTGTAGAAAATGTGAAGCTTTTGGTCAATGCGTGTGTAAGTGCAAGTCTTGGAAGAAGCCGAAACCAGAGTTGAAGACATTCCATGTGTACCAGATGAGAGGGTATAAGTACACTTGTTGCCCTGAACGTTGCATTGAATTCACACTAAAACAGCTAACTGGCTGCAAATTGTGCAACAATCATTTTGCAGGTTTTTGCAAACATTATTTAGGAGCGTGTCAGTACAGATCAACTTGGCATACTGAAGCACTTACTATCAATGAAATCGCTATAGACTCACAAGAGTAGTCTTTCTACTCTTTGACTTTTTTAAAACTCCGTTTGAATGACCTTGAAATTTCCCCCACCACTTCCCCATATATCTAGAGTACGCAGAGCCTGGGGGTCAGTCGCTCGGCGGCTGTCGTAGGGTGCACATCCGTGTTGTGCAGTCTGCTGTGCAGTTTTGATTTTAACCAGTTCAAGGTCACCACACTTAAACTCTGGCAAAAACGTCAAGCTGTTAAAGACAATCCTAAGTCCCAGGTTCACAGTCAACCTCAAGGTCATCACACTTTAACATGTAAACTTAAGGTAGCACCAAAACGGTGCTACCTAGCTTGACATTTTCAAGTTTCCCGAGGTCATCACAGTTCCCCCCACCACTTCCCATATACCTAGAGTGCGCGGGGCTGGACAGTCAGTCGCTCGGTAGCTGTCGTGGGGTTGCATCGCGGTTGCAGTAATGGTGAAACGCGGGAGTTGTATCGGTTCAAGGTCACTCGAGCGGTGTCACATGACGGTTTAGGCAGAGTCACGTTGCAAGCTTCAAGTTTCCTCAGCACTTTTGCTGTTTCTCGTCTAATTTCGCTCCAAGTCGTCAAGGTCATGGCAAAGTTCAGTTAGTTACTCCCATTCCTGACTGTTTAGAGTCTTAGTCTCTCAAGCCGATATACCTAGAGTACACAGAGCCTGACAGTCAGTCGCTCGGTGTCTGTCGTAGGGTGCGCATCGCGGTTGCAGTAATGGTTAAAGTAAGGCAGCTGGGCTAGTTCAAGGTCACCCGAGCGGTGTCACATGACGGTTTAGGCAGAGTCACGTTGCAAGCTTCAAGTTTCCTCAGCACTTTTGCTGTTTCTCGTCTAATTTCGCTCCAAGTCGTCAAGGTCACGGTAACCTGACTAAAACTCGGAGCGTAGTGCGAGAAACAGCAAAAGTGCCAAAAAATTTTAGGTTTCAGCGTGACCTTGACCTTTGTGACATCGATGACGTCATCTTGGTGACGTAAGGGGTGATGACGTCATCAGCACGTCATTTCTGTGACGTCATGGGTGTGACGTCATGAAAGTGACGTCATTGGTAATGACGTCATCGATGATGCAATCGATGACGTCATCGATGAGGTCATTGACCTCGATGACGTCATCGATGACGTCATCGCTCGGGTGACCTTGAACTGGCCCAAAAGCCTTACTTTTCCACTACTTAAGATCCTTGCTTGAACCCCTTTCCTATGCCCCTTCATATTGGATCCATTATCATAACTTTGGCCTCTACAATTCTTAATGTCAAGGCCTAATTCATCAAGCTTCGACAAGAGAGTAGCAGCCAAACTTTCTCCTGTAGTCGATGTCACATTAATAAAATCAATAAAGTGTTCTTCTACACTTACCAACTCATTTGCAAAGTTTACAAACCTTACTATGAACGACAACTGCTCTTTATGGCTGATGTCGGGTGTGCAATCTAAAATAACAGAGAAATATTTACTATCTTTGACATCTTCAATGATTTTTCTCTTAACTCTTTCAGCCATTGAGTTGATCAGCTCATTTTGAATGGTTTTTCCTAAATAGTGATCATGAATTTCTTTGTTCTTGATACGTCTTAAATGTTCTTTTAAAACGGGGTCAAACTGAGCAATCATTTCAATTAATCCTAGAAAGTTTCCGTTATTTTCTTGGAAAAGCCTATCATTGGTTCCCCTCAATGCCATGCTATGTTGGGCTAGGTATTTTATACATAAAACGATACGTTTTAGAACTTGACGCCAACGTTCTCTTTCTTCTTCTAAAAGCTCAAGTTCCAATTTATCGATCCCAGATTTTGTTTTTAGCCTTGTCTCACATTCAATCCAACTTTTAGTACTAATTAAATGGTGGCTTGATTGTTCGTGTTGCTTAAGCCTTTCGCCTAAATGGCGCCAATCGCACAGACCATCACGTGATAGTGAACTGCTTGAATGAGTTGAATTAAAGATCTTACAACAAAAGCAAAACACTTTGTCTGCTTGTATCGAATAAACGAGCCATTTACGGTCCCTTTTCTCCCCATTAGGCAATATTCTTGTATAAAAATCCGGTGAAAATTTTCGTTTGCTATCATTTAAAGGAAAGTCAAAATTATGAACATGTAATAAAGGACCCTTAGCAACAAGTTTGTCAATGTTTTCCGATGTTAATGTTTTGGGCCAAGCTCCTGGATCGGAATCAACATCAGCACATTTACCTGGTTCTATAAGCTGTCCATTATCTTCACTTGGACCATCTTGGTGTTAAACTAGGAGCGGAGGAACTACATTGTGGTAGTTGTGAGCTATCATCGGTATGATAGTTGGTGTTTTCATCGATATTACAGCTGTTATCAACTATTTGTAGCTCTAGGCCTTCCTCCAATATGATTTCGTTTACCTTGTTGGCTGGTGTATGTGAAGGATTGAGAAAATTTTCAAATGCACCTTTTTGTGAAGATAAATACTGTTCCTTTTTAAGTTTCTTCTTCGCCTTTTGGGATCCAGATTCGTATTTCCGAAACTTGTCTCTTTCTCGGGACATATTTTAGAGGTTATAGTTAATACAAAACAAAAACCCGAAAAAATTAAAACAATAGCACAACACTAACACGCAAACTTACTGTAATCTGTAATAATATAAAAATTGGCTCTAGTGCATTAAGTACGTATTAACTTATGTACCGTACACTAACGCGGTGACTGCACGCAGTACGCACGGCAAAGATCAACGACCGACTGGCGGCTGGTGTGATGTGAGTGAGGCTCGAGGGATGTGTGTTGGGGTGGTGAGTCACCATGCCGCCGCTACACCGTGGCGCCGTCTTTCTCGACGTTGCGTCTGGTAGCGATAACGGGGTGGTGCCGGTGCGTACAGGTGGTTTCACGAGACGTGAGACAGTGTATCAGCTGCGCGGGAGCAAAAGAGGTTATGGCGCATGCGCGCCTACTCGCCGGTAGAGTGCAGCACCGCAAGTCTGCTGTTAGCTCTTGTCAGGTACCGTTCACATCTGAAAAAACATTAACTCAATAGTAGTCAGTGAAACATATGGAATTTGAATCAACTGCAGACCAATAGCATTTTATAGTTATCAGCAATGGTTGAGCTGTACTGTATTATATTAATTTGTGATTTTTTAGCATTGTAAATGGCTATTTTTTACCAATATTTTAAAAGGACACTTTGGCGGATGTGCGCAAACAGGCTAGTACACCGACGTCCGCCTCTCCTACTAAATTCCCCTCCCAGCTCACTCGCTTCCCTCCCCCATGCGCGGACTGTCTCACGTCTTGCAACCGTCTGTCTGTACGCACCGCACTCCACACTACACGTGATAGTGACCCTGTGGTGTGGTGCACACTCTTTAACACATAAGCTAGAACAAAAACTTATGTCCTAAACTATCTATTTGGTAGTTGATTTCTCGCTTCAAAAATACTTCACGATTTAAAGTTTGTCTTATTTTACAAGCGCGGGATTTTTGTCGGCGCGGGGCCTTTGAAAGCGCGGGGCCCTTGAAAGCGCGGGGCCCGGTGCGACCGCACCGCTCGCACCGCCCTAAGGCCGGCCCTGCAGGGCTCGATACTCGGCCCGGAATTTTGGAACGTTGCCTACTACAGTCTCCTTAGATCCGAGATGCCGGATGAGACGCCGACGATGTTATAGCACTGATTGCTGCACGAAATGTTGAGCTTGCCCAACTGAAGCCGAATCAAGTCATGCGCGTTGTCAACGGATTGATGAGTGACCACGGGTTGCCTTTCACATTGAACAAGACAGAGATTGTGATCCTCACAAAGAAGCGGATTGGCACCATTGTTCTGCTATCCATGAGAAACGAAGTAATCAAGACTGCGTGGGCTCCAAAATATCTTGGGGTTACGGTCGACATAAAACTCAGCTGGAGGGAAGATCTTCTGTTTGGCGGACAAGGCTGTTAGGAGCGTTTCTCACCTCTACAAACTTATGGCCAATGTCGGATGTCCTCGGTCAAATATAAGAAGATTGATTATGTCCACAGTCCACTCTGAGCTCCTTTACGGCTCCGAAGTGTGGACAGATGCTCTCACAAAGGAAGTATACCGGAAGAGGCTTGCTCGAGTGCAGCTTAAGCAGCACTCAGTGTCGTATTTGCGTGCGGTACAGTGTCCAAGCTCTCTGTCCTGGTAACTGCTGCGGTTATCCCTGTCCAATTTTTGGCACGGGAGAAAAAGGTGATCTTTCATAGACAAGTTTATGTTACCAAGGACCAATCAAGAACACAGGAGCGTCAGCGAACCTACCAGACATGGCAGGAGAGCTGGGAGCTGGAGAGTCGCGGTCGATGGACTGCGACAACCATCAAGCGGATCCAACCCTGGGTGGAACGGCGGCATTGTGAGGTCAACTACTTTCTGGCTCAACTCTGGTCGGGACATTGCTCTTTGTCGTACTTCCACAGGATGGGCAAGACGAGACTACACTTATTGCCCAGGCGTTCCCTACGATTCGAGAAAGATCTTGCTGTCAGCGCTACATCTGGTTGCCACATGGCAACTTGAATTTCTGACGATGGGTTCGGTCTGCATGACTATGTTTGAAGGTGACTACTACTGGAGGTACTTATCGTATTTCGTCCAGAAAGTCCTCCAATCTAAGAAGACGATTTAGATAGAATTACTCTCTAGATCTTTGGAATAAGAATTTGGAGTGAGCCCTAAAGGGAAAAAGCCAAAGTAGGCCTAGTACTCTTGTAATGCTATAAGTGATCCCCGGTTAGTGTCAGAAAGGGAAAGAGGAATGTTTTTAACGGGCAGTCCTACTACATTTTACCGGGTAGGTCCTACACTACTGGCTGGCCAAATGTGTAAGTAAAGGCATCATTTATCCTCTTCCAAGAAAAAAATTAATTTGACTGCTGCGTCAAAATTTAGATATATAAAAAATATGATTGTTTGATAATGAATCGAAATACCGAATATTTTTTCATGTAGCAATCCTGACACAATCAGTTAAACACAATTTTATGACTTTCTTTCAAATCAAAAGAAATTAAATGCTATAAAAATGTTGTTTACTGCATCCAATTGAAATCATATTTTTAAAACTTAGTTTTTAGGAAGTAAAATTAAAATACACAACTTTTACCGTTAAACTTCAAAATAACATGTTTGGGTAATTTATTTCTATTCAACATAAAAAATAACTTTATCTGGTTCTTTCTAATCTTCTAAGCAAGTTAAAATAAAGTTTTCTTATTTACTTTGTGACGGATCGTGCCGCCAACACTTCATATAGTGCCGATTCTCCGTGCGCTGATGTATATTTCCGTTTCAACTTTGAGGTAATTAAGTACAGTATTTAAACAAATTTATTATAAATTTAACTGTTATTTAACCATGGAGCATACGAACTACCTGAATGATTTAATATTAAAAATTCTGTTTTTATTTACATGTTTTGTTACGTATTATTGATAACAATGTGCTTACATTATATATTAGACCATATAAAATGTAACATTTGTACGTAACATACAGGCTTAATGATAAACAATCCTGTCGGATTTCAAAGAGTCATCAAAACTATGAGATGAGCAGCAACAAATACAGGTCGAGTCAGTCACTGAACGTGAGACGTGCAATGCATTTAAACTACATATTAGCAACATGGGCGTGACACCTGGGACTGAGCAGCAACAAATACAGGTCGAGTCAGTCACTGAACGTGAGACGTGCAATGCATTTAAACTACATATTAGCAACATGGGCGTGACATCTTGGACTGAGCAGCAACAAATACAGGTCGAGTCAGCCACTGAACGTGAGACGTGCAATGCATTAAAACTGCATATTAGCAACATGGGCGTGACACCTGGGACTGAGCAGCAACAAATACAGGTCGAGTCAGTCACTGAACGTGAGACGTGAAATGCATTTAAACTACATATTAGCAACATGGGTGTGACACCTGGGACTGAGCAGCAACAAATACAGGTGGAGTCAGTCACTGAACGTGAGACGTGCAATGCATTTAAACTACATATTAGCAACATGGGTGTGACACCTGGGACTGAGCAGCAACAAATACAGGTGGAGTCAGTCACTGAACGTGAGACGTGCAATGCATTTAAACTACATATTAGCAACATGGGCGTGACACCTGGGACTGAGCAGCAACAAATACAGGTGGAGTCAGTCACTGAACGTGAGACGTGCAATGCATTTAAACTACATATTAGCAACATGGGCGTGACACCTGGGACTGAGCAGCAACAAATACAGGTGGAGTCAGTCACTGAACGTGAGACGTGCAATGCATTTAAACTACATATTAGCAACATGGGTGTGACACCTGGGGCTGAGCAGCAACAAATACAGGTCGAGTCAGTCACTGAACGCGAGACGTGCAATGCATTTAAACTACTTATTAGCAACATGGGCGTGACACCTGGGACTGAGCAGCAACAAATACAGGTCGAGCCAGTCACTGAACGTGAGACGTGCAATGCATTTAAACTACATATTAGCAACATGGGCGTGACACCTGGGACTGAGCAGCAACAAATACAGGTCGAGTCAGTCACTGAACGCGAGACGTGCAATGCATTTAAACTACATATTAGCAACATGGGTGTGACACCTGGGACTGAGCAGCAACAAATACAGGTCGAGCCAGTCACTGAACGTGAGACGTGCAATGCATTTAAACTACATATTAGCAACATGGGTGTGACACCTGGGACTGAGCAGCAACAAATACAGGTCGAGCCAGTCACTGAACGTGAGACGTGCAATGCATTTAAACTACATATTAGCAACATGGGTGTGACACCTGGGACTGAGCAGCAACAAATACAGGTCGAGCCAGTCACTGAACGTGAGACGTGCAATGCATTTAAACTACATATTAGCAACATGGGTGTGACACCTGGGACTGAGCAGCAACAAATACAGGTCGAGCCAGTCACTGAACGTGAGACGTGCAATGCATTTAAACTACATATTAGCAACATGGGTGTGACACCTGGGACTGAGCAGCAACAAATACAGGTCGAGTCAGTCAATGAACGCGAGACGTGCAATGCATTTAAACTACATATTAGCAACATGGGCGTGACACCTGGGACTGAGCAGCAACAAATACAGGTCGAGCCAGTCACTGAACGTGAGACGTGCAATGCATTTAAACTACATATTAGCAACATGGGCGTGACACCTGGGACTGAGCAGCAACAAATACAGGTCGAGTCAGTCACTGAACGCGAGACGTGCAATGCATTTAAACTACATATTAGCAACATGGGCGTGACACCTGGGACTGAGCAGCAACAAATACAGGTCGAGTCAGTCACTGAACGTGAGACGTGCAATGCATTTAAACTACATATTAGAAACATGGGCGTGACACCTGGGACTGAGCAGCAACAAATACAGGTCGAGTCAGTCACTGAACGTGAGACGTGCAATGCATTTAAACTACATATTAGCAACATGGGCTTGACACCTGGGACTGAGCAGCAACAAATACAGGTCGAGTCAGTCACTGAACGTGAGACGTGCAATGCATTTAAACTACATATTAGCAACATGGGTGTGACACCTGGGACTGAGCAGCAACAAATACAGGTCGAGTCAGTCACTGAACGCGAGACGTGCAATGCATTTAAACTACATATTAGCAACATGGGTGTGACACCTGGGACTGAGCAGCAACAAATACAGGTCGAGTCAGTCACTAAACGTGAGACGTGCAATGCATTTAAACTACATATTAGCAACATGGGCTTGACACCTGGGACTGAGCAGCAACAAATACAGGTCGAGTCAGTCACTGAACGCGAGACGTGCAATGCATTTAAACTACATATTAGCAACATGGGTGTGACACCTGGGACTGAGCAGCAACAAATACAGGTCGAGTCAGTCACTGAACGCGAGACGTGCAATGCATTTAAACTACATATTAGCAACATGGGTGTGACACCTGGGACTGAGCAGCAACAAATACAGGTCGAGTCAGTCACTGAACGCGAGACGTGCAATGCATTTAAACTACATATTAGCAACATGGGTGTGACACCTGGGACTGAGCAGCAACAAATACAGGTCGAGTCAGTCACTGAACGTGAGACGTGCAATGCATTTAAACTACATATTAGCAACATGGGCTTGACACCTGGGACTGAGCAGCAACAAATACAGGTCGAGTCAGTCACTGAACGCGAGACGTGCAATGCATTTAAACTACATATTAGCAACATGGGTGTGACACCTGGGACTGAGCAGCAACAAATACAGGTGGAGTCAGTCACTGAACGTGAGACGTGCAATGCATTTAAACTACATATTAGCAACATGGGCGTGACACCTGGGACTGAGCAGCAACAAATACAGGTGGAGTCAGTCACTGAACGTGAGACGTGTAATGCATTTAAACTACATATTAGCAACATGGGCGTGACACCTGGGACTGAGCAGCAACAAATACAGGTGGAGTCAGTCACTGAACGTGAGACGTGCAATGCATTTAAACTACATATTAGCAACATGGGCTTGACACCTGGGACTGAGCAGCAACAAATACAGGTCGAGTCAGTCACTGAACGCGAGACGTGCAATGCATTTAAACTACATATTAGCAACATGGGTGTGACACCTGGGACTGAGCAGCAACAAATACAGGTGGAGTCAGTCACTGAACGTGAGACGTGCAATGCATTTAAACTACATATTAGCAACATGGGCGTGACACCTGGGACTGAGCAGCAACAAATACAGGTGGAGTCAGTCACTGAACGTGAGACGTGTAATGCATTTAAACTACATATTAGCAAAATGGGCGTGACACCTGGGACTGAGCAGCAACAAATACAGATGGAGTCAGTCACTGAACGTGAGACGTGTAATGCATTTAAACTACATATTAGCAACATGGGCGTGACACCTGGGACTGAGCAGCAACAAATACAGGTCGAGTCAGTCACTGAACGTGAGACGTGTAATGCATTTAAACTACATATTAGCAACATGGGCGTGACACATGGGACTGAGCAGCAACAAATACAGGTGGAGTCAGTCACTGAACGTGAGACGTGCAATGCATTTAAACTACATATTAGCAACATGGGCTTGACATCTGGGACTGAGCAGCAACAAATACAGTTCGAGTCAGTCACTGAACGTGAGACGTGCAATGCATTTAAACTACATATTAGAAACATGGGCGTGACACCTGGGACTGAGCAGCAACAAATACAGGTCGAGTCAGTCACTGAACGTGAGACGTGCAATGCATTTAAACTACATATTAGCAACATGGGCTTGACACCTGGGACTGAGCAGCGACAAATACAGGTCGAGTCAGTCACTGAACGTGAGACGTGCAATGCATTTAAACTACATATTAGCAACATGGGTGTGACACCTGGGACTGAGCAGCAACAAATACAGGTCGAGTCAGTCACTGAACGCGAGACGTGCAATGCATTTAAACTACATATTAGCAACATGGGTGTGACACCTGGGACTGAGCAGCAACAAATACAGGTCGAGTCAGTCACTGAACGTGAGACGTGCAGTGCATTTAAACTACATATTAGCAACATGGGCGTGACACCTGGGACTGAGCAGCAACAAATACAGGTCGAGTCAGTCACTGAACGTGAGACGTGCAATGCATTTAAACTACATATTAGAAACATGGGCGTGACACCTGGGACTGAGCAGCAACAAATACAGGTCGAGTCAGTCACTGAACGTGAGACGTGCAATGCATTTAAACTACATATTAGCAACATGGGCTTGACACCTGGGACTGAGCAGCAACAAATACAGGTCGAGTCAGTCACTGAACGTGAGACGTGCAATGCATTTAAACTACATATTAGCAACATGGGTGTGACACCTGGGACTGAGCAGCAACAAATACAGGTCGAGTCAGTCACTGAACGCGAGACGTGCAATGCATTTAAACTACATATTAGCAACATGGGTGTGACACCTGGGACTGAGCAGCAACAAATACAGGTCGAGTCAGTCACTAAACGTGTGACGTGCAATGCATTTAAACTACATATTAGCAACATGGGCTTGACACCTGGGACTGAGCAGCAACAAATACAGGTCGAGTCAGTCACTGAACGCGAGACGTGCAATGCATTTAAACTACATATTAGCAACATGGGTGTGACACCTGGGACTGAGCAGCAACAAATACAGGTCGAGTCAGTCACTGAACGCGAGACGTGCAATGCATTTAAACTACATATTAGCAACATGGGTGTGACACCTGGGACTGAGCAGCAACAAATACAGGTCGAGTCAGTCACTGAACGCGAGACGTGCAATGCATTTAAACTACATATTAGCAACATGGGTGTGACACCTGGGACTGAGCAGCAACAAATACAGGTCGAGTCAGTCACTGAACGCGAGACGTGCAATGCATTTAAACTACATATTAGCAACATGGGTGTGACACCTGGGACTGAGCAGCAACAAATACAGGTCGAGTCAGTCACTGAACGTGAGACGTGCAATGCATTTAAACTACATATTAGCAACATGGGCTTGACACCTGGGACTGAGCAGCAACAAATACAGGTCGAGTCAGTCACTGAACGCGAGACGTGCAATGCATTTAAACTACATATTAGCAACATGGGTGTGACACCTGGGACTGAGCAGCAACAAATACAGGTGGAGTCAGTCACTGAACGTGAGACGTGCAATGCATTTAAACTACATATTAGCAACATGGGCGTGACACCTGGGACTGAGCAGCAACAAATACAGGTGGAGTCAGTCACTGAACGTGAGACGTGTAATGCATTTAAACTACATATTAGCAACATGGGCGTGACACCTGGGACTGAGATGTAATGGGATGAATGTTAAAAAATGTATTAGTCAAACTTTAAAACAAGAGGATAAAACAATTATTCGGATAAAACGGACCACTACGACTTGAGAATTTGTTTTCATTACTGTAAAAGAGAACAAAAAAACAATTTGTTATTTGTGAACTTAATGCAGACCGTCTTTAAAATACAAAAAAGAAAATCAATTGCTCCAATGGTGGGCAAAGAACTCATCCAATGAGTAGAATGCCATTGACAACAGCATTTTTTTTCAAACAAGATTTGAAATTTTGATGGTCATTGATATTTTTTAGTGAGTCAGGCAGATGATTCAGAACTTTTACGCCGACTTGTGATGGTAGATGTTCAAAAGCCGTTGTCCTGTGCCTTTCAATCCGAAAAATATCCCTACTTCTTGTTTCATAGTGATGAATGTTTCGTCCCTTTTTCAGTTCACATTTGAATTTCCCAAAACAAGCCGTCTCAAGGATGTAAAGACTGGGTAATGTCAAAAATCCAAGGTTCTTAAATGTATCTCTGCAAGTCTCTCTATAACCCAATTTCTTTATGATTCTTATAGATTTTTTCTGGAGTTTAAAAACCCTTTCGAATTTATTCTTAGCGCAACCTCCCCAAATACAGATTCCATATGTCAAAAAAGGATAGACCAACCCAAAGTAGGCCATTCTCAGCACGTTTTCAGAGCAATTGCTTGACAGTTTACGCAAAGCAAACAGGCCAGAGGAAATCTTTCCACAGATAAAATCAATATGCTTTTCCCATGTTAGTCCACTATCGATGTGCACCCCTAGAAACCGAGTGAAACTCACGTCTTCTAGTAAAGCGTCGTCCCCCATAAGATTTGGTGCTAGTAGGTTTTCTTGCTGGCGAAGATAAAAGTGTATGACACAAGATTTTGAGCTATTAGTCTTGAGGTTTTTGTCTGAGAAAAATTGAATACATGAATTTAAGTCGATCAAAGTTTGAATTTCTAGGTTTGATACTGAAAAATCGCTAATGCAGAGGGTTGTATCATCAGCATATTGTATTACTTTGGACTTATTTGCTGATGAACTTAAGCCATTGACATAAATGAGGAAGAGAACTGGTCCCAGAATAGAACCTTGAGGGACTCCAGAATTTATTTGAGATGTTTTTGATTTCGAATTACCTAACTGTACATACTGCTTTCGACCCTCAAGGTATGAAGCTATCCACTGATTAGGCACCCCACGTATACCTATTGAAAAAAGGTCCTCTAAAAGCGTTCCATGATGGACGCAATCAAAAGCCTTGGAAAGGTCCAAGAACACTCCAAGTGCGTGTTCTCTCCTTTCCAAACCTTCAATAATATTCTCCACAAAATTTGTGACAGCATCGATCGTAGATAAATTTTTCCTAAATCCAAATTGGTTAGATTCTAAAATTTTAAATCTGCCCAAGAAATTTATAAGTCTTTCTAAAAATAATTTTTCAAATATTTTACTTAGAACAGGTAGAATTGAGATTGGGCGATAGTTAGTTGGATCAGAGGGGTCGTTCTTCTTGAATATTGGAACAACTTTAGCTTGTTTTAAACTAGAAGGAAATATTCCACTTTCAAAAGAGGCATTTACTAACTTAGTCAAGGGTTTTATGAGAGGCTTGTGACATTGTTTCAAGAGCCACATTGATAGGCCACTTACGTCATTTGATCGCTTTGGTTCAAGCCTTTAGATAACACTGGCTACCTCGTCTTCACTAACCAGAGCCAGTGCCATTGAAGTCAAGGGAGCTTCTCTATCTATAGCTCGATTTTCTCTTAGTCTCAAAGACGGATCTCATTATGCAATGTTCAAAAAGTGTTCATTAAAGACGTTAGCTAGATCATGATGGTTCTTTATAAGTTTTCCATCAGAGATGATTTCGGGAATTTCATTTTTCTTTGGCTTTTTGAAGGTTTGGCTGTTTATAATTTCCCATGCAGATCTAGAAAAATTGTTTGATTTTTTAATGTTTTGTTTATTTCGTATGATTTTGCAGCTTGAATAACTTTTCGATAAATTCGTTTGTAATTTCTGAAAAATGTTTTGAAATTTTCATCTTCACTTTCTCTATAAATCGTGTAGTAAAATCTGAGTTTATTTCTTGAAGTTAAGATACCAGGAGTGATCCATTTATTCACTCGCTTTTCAGACTTTTCTTTAAACGATTTGTAGGGACAGGCCAAATCCAAATAAAAAAGAAGTCGATTGTTAAAAGAACAGAATTTATCATCTGCCGACTCACTTTGATCAATGAAACTCCAGGACTCGCCTTGGAGATATTTGTTGAGTTGACGAATATTTGAAGATTGAATGTCTCGCCTGGTGATTTTACTTGATGTAAAAGTCTCCGGCCCTGCCTCAGAGACGACGAGCTCAACTGCATAATGATCCGAGATGGCCGTCTCTAAGACCAGCGCCGAAGCTCCGTCAAGGTTTGTTACTACATTGTCAATAGCACTGATTGAAGTGGGAGCTACCCGTGTTGGAGAATTGACAGACCATTTTAAGTCAAAAGAAGCTAAAACATCATGAAATCGCTGAGTTGAAAAGTCGGTGTGGTGAAGTACATTGATATTAAAATCCCCCGTGATTACAAACTTAAAAGACTTGGATGTCAAGTGATTTAATAATGATTCGAACTTTTCAAAAAATACATCTGAGTTGCCATTAGGAGATCTGTACAGACCAACAATTACTACATTTGTCTTTGTAGACAGATTGAGCACAATACCACTAACTTCAAAATCTAAATCAGAACTATAATTGATTTTAAAAGATTTGAAATGAGATTTTTCCTTAACAAAAATTGCTACACCACCACCATTGTGTTCACTTCGGCTAAAAGAATTAACAAGAGTATAATTTGGTATATTGAAACATTTTATTGTTTCCTCTTTGAAACAATGTTCTGAGACAACTAAGACTGTAGGATTTAATTCATCACAGATAATCGAAAATTCATCTAACTTGTTTGTTGCACTTTGTGCATTCTGGTGGAGAATTCTTAGTTCATGTTTTGATATGTTACATTTGGCATTCCTAAAAAAGACCCTTTATTATTAATTAAAGTACAATTTTCTGTTACATTATCAGGTAAAATTTCATTTTGAGTCACAATAGGGGCATTGGCATTAATGGAGGAGGGATTAGGTATGGTCTCAATTGCATTGAGGGAAACTGAGGTTGGAGGTTTGGTTTGGATCAAGGACTTGGCTTTGGAAAACTCATATAAGGTTTGTACAATCTTCCTTGCTAAGATGTTTTTTCCCTTAGCATTCAAGTGCATACCGTGTCTTGTAAAATACCTTCTCTTGATGGTGTTGATATCGAGGACTTTAACTCTGTTGAACCGTTCACCAAGACTTTCAATGTAGCTATTAACCAGATCAATTTCACAGTTAATTTTATGGCTAGAAGATAAGTCATGTCGTAAGGGCAAAGTTGATACAACTAGTGCGGAGTTCTGTACCTTAGAAGCGACTATATCTTCTAGATTTTTAAATATATTGTGTGATTCGCCTCACGATATGTCGTTTGTTCCAGCAAGGAGGACAGTGCAGGTGTCAGAAGGAGGGTTCTGGCTAGAAACAACAGACGATAGTTTAGCTCCCGGTTTGCAGCTTCCAATTACTTTTGTGTTTGATGGAACTAATTCCTTGATGAGGGAGGGTATGTGGCGTCCATGACTGTCACTCTCGATTATGACGGAGCGAAACAATGGCGAAGAAGAGAAATTAATCATCTTACTGTCATTGGAACCCTTCAATTTGTATTTAGCGTTAGAGTTACTTGTTTCTTGCAATTTTGGGTTGATGAGGTGTGCTTCACTTGTCCCATTAGACTTTTCCGTTTCATAGAGACATGTTCTACTATCGATTCCCTCGGTTTTCTTGGTATCTAATTCAGCCCTCAACATCTGTAACTCAGCTTCAAGGACTTCAATGCTAGTTTTTAATCTTGTGATTAGCTGCCTATTTTGAACACAGTCCTCATCTGTGCATATATTTATTTTATCACATTGTGTTGATTTGTCTTCTGTATTGTGGTCAGGATGTTTTTGGTTTTTATTGTTACTGAGATCGTTTGAGGTTGTGTAATTTGCTGGAAATATTTGATCTGTATACTGCATTAATCTCTGGTCGGATTCAATGGAATGATCGAGAACAACCTTGATCTGTTTCTCCAGACGAGAAACTTGTTCTTTGAGTATTTGGTTCTCTAATTCCATGTTTTTACAGGGTGTTGAAGTTAGCAAACCAATACTATTTTCTGCATTCAAAGAATGTCTGGAGCAGCTCTTTTGAGATATCTGTGATTTTATTGGTTCTACAGACACAGCAGATAGATCTGTATATATCTATACATATACAGATAAAGAGTGATAGGAGTCTTGAGCGATTCAGAGATCGTGTTTTCTTTTTTCTGTATAATAGGTGATTGCAGTGATCTCATAGTAACAGGATGTTGCCCAGTATGGGTATCGTTAACTGAAATTACTTCAGTCTTCATACTATTTGTTTTTACTGAAGCACCACAAGTTCTGCCTAAACAACGCCAAGAAATCTCTCCATTTTTTTGAATATGGCTTTGCCTGTACTTATTGTTGTTATAGAGTAAGCTTGGTTTTCCCGATTTTGTTTGTTCGATAGTCAGTGTCATAATTATTCCAATGGTAGATTATCACAGTAAGGGAAAAAATCGTAAGATACTGCAAAATCTTGATGGCAGTGGAGAGAATAAGAAGAACATTTATTGATTGATATGAGCTAAGATGGCGTCTTTTTTTGTAGAATATTTAATACTCAAAGCATTTAGAAATGTTGAGTTTTGTTGTGAGAATTAAGTGACTGATGACACTTACAGTTATAGAGAATCATTTGCAACTGGACATGCATTGCACTTTTGACTAAAACCCATAAAAAAAACTTAAAAGTAGTCACACTGATATCAACACACATTTTCTTGATCCGCCATCTTGAAGAAGGCGTGACACCTGGGACTGAGCAGCAACAAATACAGGTCGAGTCAGTCACTGAACGTGAAACGTGAAATGCATTTAAACTACATATTAGCAACATGGGCGTGACACCTAGGACTGAGCAGCAACAAATACAGGTCGAGTCAGTCACTGAACGTGAGACGTGCAATGCATTTAAACTACATATTAGCAACATGGGCGTGACACCTGGGACTGAGCAGCAACAAATACAGGTGGAGTCAGTCACTGAACGTGAGACGTGAAATGCATTTAAACTACATATTAGCAACATGGGCGTGACACCTGGGACTGAGCAGCGAACAGCGGAATTTGATCAACTGATATGCTCTTTTCACATACAGATATAATTATGAAGTAAGTTAAAAAACACACACAGCAAACCCAAGGTAAAAATAATATTAAAATAGCATGAAAGTAACATAATGTCCAGATTAACGAGGAAAATTAAATGTTTTTGAAATATTACTTGTTATATTTAATGTTTAATTTGGCGTAATTTTTATAGCGAGTTTTCAGTACTAGCCGCCTTGGATTTATGTTACCATAAGACTAATGTTAAATTCCAATCATCCGCTGGTCAAATAAAATTCATCATTATGTCAATTTAAAGGGAATTTTAATACCTAGGGCTCCTTGAAAGCAAGTTTCATATTATTGATTGTTTGATAATAAACAACAAAGTATTCTCAACATTTTTCATTCGTGAACAGTTATCATAATATGGATATACAAATGTTCATTTCGCATGAAAAAATATACACATATTTAGATATTTCATTAAAAGATGATTAGGTTAATATGTTTTACATGCAGTACATTTCGTGTAAACGATTATGACCACACATAAATATTTTAAGAGGTGCAGTTCAGTCAAACACCAAAGACAGTAAAAAAGATAAATGTAAACAGGTAGCAGCTGTAGGTATAAACTGTAGGACATAAAACAGTTTAACGGCGACCCCACTAACAACACCCGAGAGTCTCCTGGCCAGAGAAGGTTGTCTACTGTCTAGGCCCACTCTCTAAAGACAGTAAACAAGATACTTGTAGTAGCAGCTATAGCTGTAGGTATAAACTGTAGGACATAAAACAGTTTAACGGCGACCCCACTAACAACACCCGAGAGTCTCCTGGCCAGGGAAGGTTGTCTACTGTCTAGGCCCACTCTCTAAAGACAGTAAACAAGATACTTGTAGTAGCAGCTATAGCTGTAGGTATAAACTGTAGGACATAAAACAGTTTAACGGCGACCCCACTAACAACACCCGAGAGTCTCCTGGCCAGGGAAGGTTGTCTACTGTCTAGGCCCACTCTCTAAAGACAGTAAACAAGATACTTGTAGTAGCAGCTATAGCTGTAGGTATAAACTGTAGGACATAAAACAGTTTAACGGCGACCCCACTAACAACACCCGAGAGTCTCCTGGCCAGGGAAGGTTGTCTACTGTCTAGGCCCACTCTCTAAAGACAGTAAACAAGATACTTGTAGTAGCAGCTATAGCTGTAGGTATAAACTGTAGGACATAAAACAGTTTAACGGCGACCCCACTAACAACACCCGAGAGTCTCCTGGCCAGGGAAGATTATCTACTGTCTAGGCCCACTCTCTAAAGACAGTAAACAAGATACTTGTAGTAGCAGCTATAGCTGTAGGTATAAACTGTAGGACATAAAACAGTTTAACGGCGACCCCACTAACTACACCCGAGAGTCTCCTGGCCAGGGAAGGTTGTCTACTGTCTAGGCCCACTCTCTAAAGACAGTAAACAAGATACTTGTAGTAGCAGCTATAGCTGTAGGTATAAACTGTAGGACATAAAACAGTTTAACGGCGACCCCACTAACAACACCCGAGAGTCTCCTGGCCAGGGAAGGTTGTCTACTATCTAGGCCCACTCTCTAAAGACAGTAAACAAGATACTTGTAGTAGCAGCTATAGCTGTAGGTATAAACTGTAGGACATAAAACAGTTTAACGGCGACCCCACTAACAACACCCGAGAGTCTCCTGGCCAGGGAAGTTGTCTACTGTTTAGGCCCACTCTCTAAAGACAGTAAACAAGATACTTGTAGTAGCAGCTATAGCTGTAGGTATAAACTGTAGGACATAAAACAGTTTAACGGCGACCCCACTAACAACACCCGAGAGTCTCCTGGCCAGGAAAGGTTGTCTACTATCTAGGCCCACTCTCTAAAGACAGTAAACAAGATACTTGTAGTAGCAGCTATAGCTGTAGGTATAAACTGTAGGACATAAAACAGTTTAACGGCGACCCCACTAACAACACCCGAGAGTCTCCTGGCCAGAGAAGGTTGTCTACTGTCTAGGCCCACTCTCTAAAGACAGTAAACAAGATACTTGTAGTAGCAGCTATAGCTGTAGGTATAAACTGTAGGACATAAAACAGTTTAACGGCGACCCCACTAACAACACCCGAGAGTCTCCTGGCCAGGGAAGTTGTCTACTGTTTAGGCCCACTCTCTAAAGACAGTAAACAAGATACTTGTAGTAGCAGCTATAGCTGTAGGTATAAACTGTAGGACATAAAACAGTTTAACGGCGACCCCACTAACAACACCCGAGAGTCTCCTGGCCAGGGAAGGTTGTCTACTATCTAGGCCCACTCTCTAAAGACAGTAAACAAGATACTTGTAGTAGCAGCTATAGCTGTAGGTATAAACTGTAGGACATAAAACAGTTTAACGGCGACCCCACTAACAACACCCAAGAGTCTCCTGGCCAGGGAAGTTGTCTACTGTTTAGGCCCACTCTCTAAAGACAGTAAACAAGATACTTGTAGTAGCAGCTATAGCTGTAGGTATAAACTGTAGGACATAAAACAGTTTAACGGCGACCCCACTAACAACACCCGAGAGTCTCCTGGCCAGAGAAGGTTGTCTACTGTCTAGGCCCACTCTCTAAAGACAGTAAACAAGATACTTGTAGTAGCAGCTATAGCTGTAGGTATAAACTGTAGGACATAAAACAGTTTAACGGCGACCCCACTAACAACACCCGAGAGTCTCCTGGCCAGAGAAGGTTGTCTACTGTCTAGGCCCACTCTCTAAAGACAGTAAACAAGATACTTGTAGTAGCAGCTATAGCTGTAGGTATAAACTGTAGGACATAAAACAGTTTAACGGCGACCCCACTAACAACACCCGAGAGTCTCCTGGCCAGGGAAGGTTGTCTACTGTCTAGGCCCACTCTCTAAAGACAGTAAACAAGATACTTGTAGTAGCAGCTATAGCTGTAGGTATAAACTGTAGAACATAAAACAGTTTAACGGCGACCCCACTAACAACACCCGAGAGTCTCCTGGCCAGGGAATTTTGTCTACTGTCTAGGCCCACTCTCTAAAGACAGTAAACAAGATACTTGTAGTAGCAGCTATAGCTGTAGGTATAAACTGTAGAACATAAAACAGTTTAACGGCGACCCCACTAACAACACCCGAGAGTCTCCTGGCCAGGGAAGGTTGTCTACTGTCTAGGCCCACTCTCTAAAGACAGTAAACAAGATACTTGTAGTAGCAGCTATAGCTGTAGGTATAAACTGTAGAACATAAAACAGTTTAACGGCGACCCCACTAACAACACCCGAGAGTCTCCTGGCCAGGGAAGGTTGTCTACTGTCTAGGCCCACTCTCTAAAGACAGTAAACAAGATACTTGTAGTAGCAGCTATAGCTGTAGGTATAAACTGTAGAACATAAAACAGTTTAACGGCGACCCCACTAACAACACCCGAGAGTCTCCTGGCCAGGGAAGGTTGTCTACTGTCTAGGCCCACTCTCTAAAGACAGTAAACAAGATACTTGTAGTAGCAGCTATAGCTGTAGGTATAAACTGTAGGACATAAAACAGTTTAACGGCGACCCCACTAACTACACCCGAGAGTCTCCTGGCCAGGGAAGGTTGTCTACTGTCTAGGCCCACTCTCTAAAGACAGTAAACAAGATACTTGTAGTAGCAGCTATAGCTGTAGGTATAAACTGTAGGACATAAAACAGTTTAACGGCGACCCCACTAACAACACCCGAGAGTCTCCTGGCCAGGGAAGGTTGTCTACCGTCTAGGCCCACTCTCTAAAGACAGTAAACAAGATACTTGTAGTAGCAGCTATAGCTGTAGGTATAAACTGTAGGACATAAAACAGTTTAACGGCGACCCCACTAACAACACCCGAGAGTCTCCTGGCCAGGGAAGGTTGTCTACTGTCTAGGCCCACTCTCTAAAGACAGTAAACAAGATACTTGTAGTAGCAGCTATAGCTGTAGGTATAAACTGTAGAACATAAAACAGTTTAACGGCGACCCCACTAACAACACTCGAGAGTCTCCTGGCCAGGGAAGTTGTCTACTGTCTAGGCCCACTCTTTAAATTACGTTCTATTTATTCCTCCAGGGTAAGTTAAATTAGCTATGTGAATAATGGTTAATACAGAACCTCAGACGATTAAATTTACATCCTGAATAAATATCTCGAACAAATAAAGATTTTTAACATAAAAAATAAGATAACAAAAAGTGTTATTTTTCTCAAATATACGTATAAAATAGTTAAAATGCTGTCTAAAAAAATAAGAATTGTTATTAATAGTTTTGAGGTTTTCATTTGTCATTGAGAGGAATATAAAGTAACCTCTCATTTGTGATTATATAGCATGGCTTGGGAAAACTCAAAGCCTCTATTCCAAAGACATGGAGCTAGTCCTTCCTAACAATGCAAATATTGCACCATGCATCTCAATGCACAATTAATTACAAGTTCCACATAGATAGCAGAAGTGGACTTTTAGAGGTGAACTATAAATACACAATGAGGAACGTATCGTTGGTGATTTAGTTTTTAAGGACTACTATAAACATCATTTTCAAAAAATCTTATTTTGGTGGAATAATGCTTCAATTAGTATCCACTGGAATAATATATTTTTATTAATATTTTTATTATTTTTAATGTAAGTTACAAAATGTGTAGGTTGACATGAATTATTTTTATTTCTAATGGTTATTTATGGGACGTGTATATGTTACACTCAATTGCCGAATTCGGAAAATGCCCGAACTTATCACCCACTCAGTGAAGTGGACAATGCAAAATACCAAGAGCGCGGAGTGGGTAATTTTAAGTGCGCAGTTACCGAAATAAACACGGTCTTTGGCGATTGAGTAAAACCACGATACCCACGTCGCGATGTGGGTATATTTGTAGTTTGCGCAAACGCCGAATAGTCTGCAAACACAGCCTATTAGCTTTTGGATCTCCTTAAGAAACTTACCCATTATATATAGCCTACTATTACCTCCGATTTTGAATAAATTTAGTACCGAGGTGTATTGTAGCATCCATCAGGTTAAGTTCGAGAACCAGCGTGATCGGGCCATGGAAACGGGGGTTTATAAATTTCCAAACGGGTCAAAAATTAGTTTTTAGCAATTTCGAACTTAAATTTTTTCTACAATTTTAACTGAAACCCATCTAAAGAGCTTGAAAAAAACAAACAATTTAGTATCTTGAATTTTTTTATCTAGTTTAACAGATAACAGAGAAAATACAATAATATGTTTTACGTGTTATTCTTAAGGGAATTAAACAATTCCCCGTATCTCACTTATTTAGTGTCATAACTTTATAAAATTAGGCATAAACTAGGTAGAGTGTAGCTTTTATTTGCTTACAACCACCATATTGCCGCAAACCTACATACTCACACCCATAGGGTTTATGGGGGGAATAATAAATGCCAGAATTTGATACAATTCCGCACGTACCTGCACTGGGAAGAAATCATCGTCTCTTTTGCTTTTAACACCCCCATGGCAGCAAAAGTTTATCCCAAAGTGTATATGGGGAAAATAAAAAATACTAAATTCGATTAGAAATTCGCTGAGTACGCAGGTCTGCTGTGACGGAGGTATTTTTAATTATCTTTAGTGAACTATACTCTTTATGAATGTTTTGCTGCATACACCCTAAACACTTTCTATTCTTTAATTGCCACACAAACTCATAGCCCCACATTTACATTATAATTCTTTTACTTGCATGTGTTTTTGTTACGACTTGGGTATTATAGATCCATCATCTGTTCTTTTCAAACCTATTTTCAACCAATGACATTCCCCATATCAAAAGCAACGTTGTTCTACCTTTGTAATGCCTGTCACAGATATGCAAATACGCCACTCTGCAGGGACACCTCTCCACTCCAGCCTCTTAGCCTTTATCTTATGAACTGCCTTAATTAATTAATTGCATACCTTGTATTCAATTATTAAAGTTAATTTCCAAACGATCGTGTAGAAAATCTACATGTCGATGATATATTTTTACTGTTGTTTAGGTATCAGGACTGTTTTTGTTAGTTTCAAGGAATATTTATGGCTATTTAGAATATTGGAGTATTTAGAAAAGGAGGCTTGGTCAAGAACTTAAAGTTTCATGTATAACTTCTCAAAATTAAATTTGATTACGGTAAATGAATAGGTTTTAAATGATACTCTTTTTAAATGGTATGTCGTTTAAAATTTTAAGAAAATCAGTTTAATATAATGTTGATATACCGCCTTTTTATGCACTAGTATTATTTTATACACTCAACTTTTTGAGGTCAGGATTGTGGCAAATTTCTTAGAATACAAAGCCAGTAAAATGATGTGTGATATGAGGTAGGCCAATGAAATTTTTTCCCAAGACTTCCTTTAGAGATGTCCCTAATGGAAGTCGTTAGGGAAACTGCATTGGCCTACGTCATATGATACATCATTTTAAAGGGCTTTGTATTCCAAGCAATTTGCAACATATCTGACCTCAAAAGGTTGAGTGAATCGGGAGTTACTGCCTTTTTTGTTTACAGCAAAATAATTTCAATGCAAAGATTATTGACGTGTTCTATTTTTTACTCGGTCATTATATTGAGGTCAAGTTTTCGGTGCATTCTACTAATAGAGACCTTTAATGTGATGTACATATCAATCCATGCTCACATTTAAGAATCTCACCTTACCCCTCGTGGACCCTCCCAGATGGGAGGTGGAGAGTCAATGAACACATGAAAAACAAATATTTTGATCTAACATAGATGTGCGGGGTTTAAACCTTCTAACTTATATTGCAGAGAAAATAGATGGGGGGTAACTACTTAAAACTCACCCTTTATATTACCAAAGAGGTTTGTAGGGGGAAAGGTCCTCCGAAAAATTCCAAATAGTTATGGAAAACACGCAATCAATAAAATACTCGAAATTTATATGATACCCAAATATAAGTCCAAACTTATTCTCATTTCAATGTAATTTATATCTTGCATATAAAAATCTTCATAATTTTATCAATGATTTATTAGCGTAGTAAAATCTGAAATGGATCAATGAATCTGCCCCTTTTACTGGCTAACATGGAGAAAAGCTATTGCACTGTTATATTAACGATTCAGTTAAAATCGTTGGAACGTTTCTTCAAACACGTTATGGTTCATGATTAGTGAATTGTGTGAATCAGGACAAAAACGAGTATCAGTCTACTACAAAAGATGTAAAAAAACATTTTCATTCATGCTAAAAAAGTATATAAAACTACAATTGTAAATGTTGTAAAGGTCGTATATGTATGCAGATGATTTGGCGATACAGATTCATTGTAAACTTTCTGTCTTGGTGAACCATTTAGTAAATAATACAAATTCTATAATTATTGAAGATTGGACTGCTGCTACTTCACTATGATTAAATACTAGCAAAACACAGAATATCGATTTTAGTTTTGGCAACACCAATGAAATCAGTAGCGTTAAGTTTTTAGGTGTAATGATACAGTCAAATGTTAAATGGAATGTTCATATAGATGCTGTTATTAAAAAGGTGTCTAAGGGAATCTTTATGCTTAGAATGCTTAGGGCCTATGTTAATATAGATGTATTGAAAACTGTCTATTTTGCTCATATTCAAAGTCATTTAGGCTATGGTATTGTTGTATGGGGACATGTTGGTGCTGTAAAGAAGATCTTAATATTGCAAAAAAGAGCTGTAAGAACGATGTTTAATGTCAACAGTAGAACTCATTGTAAACCGTTGTTTAGAGAACTCAAGATTTTAACTGTTACCTCGTTGTATATCCTAGATAGTTTGCTGTACATTAAAACTAATATAGATAATTTTCCTTTGAATAACACTGTTCATAACAATTTTACAAGGCAAAGCAGATTTTTACATATGAATCAGTGCAATTTTAAAACTACTATAAACAATTTTTGTGAACTCGGTATAAGACTGTTTAATATGTTACCTTGTTATGTTAAAAGTTTAGATGTAAGGAGATTTAAATGTGTTATTAGGAATATGTTAGTTGATTTATGTGTATATGATACTAGAGAGTTTTTTTTTTTTTATATTTGAAATTGATAAATACCAATAGGCCTAACCAAAGTATGTTGTGATTTGCATTGTGATTTATGCTGTGATTAATTACTAAGTTGTTTGTTACTGCTGTTTTGGCTAAAAATTGTATTGTGACGTTGCTATACAAATTATTGTATTTGTTATTTGGCAATAAATGATTCTGATTCTGATTCTACAAGCCACATAACACCAAGTGGCCATGCAGAGATAGTTATCCCAATTTTTAAACTTTAATAATTTATCACACAATTGAACTGATTTTGGTTGCGCTGATGAAAAAAATTCAACGATGTTATTTTATAAATTCTACCAAACCTTTCGACATATTCATGGAAGAACAATCACATAGAGGGGGGGCGTAATTATTTAACTATTAAAACGATTCTCTTTTATTTAATTAAATTTAGTTTATTAAATTTTTTTAACTACTCCTTATGTAAGGTTATTTTATGAATTCAAATACATACGGATCTTTTGTCTCAATTATAACTTTATTAATTACAGTTAGAATTAAAGGATTTACATCAATTTATTTAATCAATCTACATGATATCTATTAATATAACATTATTCATATTGGGTTATTCAACCCTTATTGAATTCCAATTCTTGGTGAGAAAGCCTTGTTCATCCCGCGATCGGAATATGAGATGAAGGCGGCGGATGAATACATAACCGTGTGATGAATGCGTCTGTCAATCTGTATGCGCTCCGCAACAATGGAACTACTTTCTGATACAAACCTCCAAATTTTCGTAAAATACTTTGAAATTATCAAGGCTAATTAAAATATTTAAATTAAAAATATAATTCTCAGTTAATAAACAATAGATAAAATTTTTTACCACCGTTAAATATAACATTACATATATGCAATAGGCAGAGAAGTAAGCTGTTACTTAGTGTTTTTTTTTTTTTTTTTTTTTTTTTTTTTTTTTTTTTTTTTTTTTTTTTTTTTTAGAGTGAAATACATGGTTTTAGTTTAATTTTTATTAACAAAGATCTTATTTGCTGGGAACCACAAGGTGGCCATTGACAAGGATTGTTGGTTTTGTATCTCAAAAATCACTAGAGTTAATTTTTGAATTAAAAGCGTCGTATCGTCTGCATAGAAAACACAAACAACTAGACATATTATATTAAAAATAATTTATAAATACAGGAGATTAATTTATTAAAAGTCAAGGGCCCAAGACTGATCCCTGGGGAACTCCAGATATAACTCTTTTGAAGTCTTAATTGATAATATTAACTTCAACCATCTGGAATCTATTCTCCAAATAAGACTCAATTAAACCTAATTCATGACCTCTTACTCACTCCATAAAAACTTAATTTTTTACTAAAAATACTATGACAAATACAATCAAAGCTTTAGTAAAGTCAATTAAATATGATCCTTTGACTAACTTATTTTCAAAGTAATTATTTACAATAGTTTCAATTGCCATAGTTGTATTATAATTAGGTCTAAAAACATATTGATGGGAGTAAATCGAATTATTTGTCACAAAATAGTTGTAAAGTTGTTCCAACATGCAGGATTCTATGATTTTACTCACAATGGGTACAATGGGAACTGGGCGGTAACACTCAGGAGAGTTTGTTTCACCCTTCTTAAATACATTAGTAACTTGACTTGTTTTAAGCACTATGGGAACTAGCCATTGATTAATATGGGATAAATTGTGTTAAAGGCAAAGTAATATTGCTAATTATATTCTTTATTGCGTAATTTGAAAGTCAAAAAACATCATTACTCTTTAAACAACTTGGTCGTAAAACTATAGATTTGACTGCTGCTAGAACAACTGCTTTCCATTTGAAGTTTTAACCAGTTGTAAGTTTAGGCAATTCAAAGTTTTTAAGAAAATCAATATAAGTAATTTTGTTATATCTAATTATCTGGGACAACACAGAGTTAGGATCATGTGTAAAGTAATCATTAAAAATATTTGGTGACACAGGAATATTTACACATTTTTTTACTTCACCTGCTTCTTTTTTATTTTTGTTTTATTTTTTTCAAGCAGTTTTACACTTGTTCTTAGAGTAGTGTGGTTTGGTCACACCTAGACCGGAAGTAGCAGCTGCCCGGGAGCAGTTGCCCGGGCAGCTGGCGCCAGCTGCCATGCCATATAGCTTCCGGTGGGGGTTAGAGGGTATATATGAGATGTTGTAGTTATATGTTATGCCATATAGGTTGGGGTGGAGATGGCGATAGTGTTGGCGTTAGGGTGAAGTGAATTTGCGCATAAAGTGGGGTTGAACTAAAAGTGAGCATAAATTAAAAGTTAGTTTAAAATTGAAATTCGTCGGTGTTAAAGAAACTCTAACAGTTGAACAAAAATTAAGAGTTAGTTTAAAATCGAAATTCAAACTTATAACTGGGATCTGGAAAATATGCCGAGGTCATCCAGAGTAAGTTTTTAAAAATTCCATCCAACTATCACCAGAAATAGTTTTAAGTTGAAGTAGTTGGTGATAGCGGGATAATTCATTCGTGCCATGGGAGAAGTGTTTATCGTTTGAAAGTTGGCGATCGAATGAGAAGCGCCGCCTAGGGAGAGGGCTTATAAAATGGCAACCTTCCCCCACCACCCTTTCCCCCACTCCTTTAGACCAATAACCGGTCGCCGACTCTATGTGTTGAAACTGAACTAGACATGGCGGCCGCCATGGATAATTCTAACCTCAAACCTTAGCTTAGCTGAAGAGAATAGAGGATAATGAAGTAGGAATTGCGGTGAGCGCATTTATATAAGGAATGGTGGGAGTAAAATAGGAAAACCTGTTGAACACAGTCGATAGGAGTAATAAGTTCAAAGTTGTGGAAGCATAACATAGAACGTAAAATGTCGTGAATAACACTATCATCAACGTTAACCTGCGAAGTTGTAGAGGAATATAACGGGTTAAAACTGTATTTCTTCCTAACTCTATTTAAATTAGTTCTACACTTTGAAATTGAAGATTTAGAAGTACTTCGTAATATATGTTGTGTTCGCAAAAGTTTTAACCTTAAACATTGTGCAACCATTATAGCTAATGTGTTACATTCAGAAGTTAAAAGAAGACTGAGGTATAAAATGAAGTGTAAAGGATATTGAAACAGAACACTATAGTAGTAATATTTGAGGTTAGAATTAACTAGACTCATTTAATGAAGTGGCTAGGAAGCCACATGCTGATGAATGCTAAATTGCATGTTAGAAGTAATGAAGTAGTCATAAAATAAAAACTAATGAGAGGTGATCACTGCGAGGATGCAAGGTAATGAATGTTTGTGACGCGATAAACTATCCGCTTTTATAGAGGCAGTAATAACCCTAGCCAAATGCCGGCAGATGCCGACCAACTACCTGGTTTTATAGCGCCAATTACTCCGGGCAGCTGGCGGACAGATGGCAAGAGAAGTAGGGGGCTTTGGGGCAATGACCGGAAAGGTCAATGACCCCCCCCCCCCGAAAAAATGGAGCACCCCCCCCCCCCCCCCGAAAAAATGGAGCACCCCCCCCTTCCCCTACCACCCCTTCCCCCACTCCTTCCCCCACTCCTTGAGGCCAATGACCGGTCACCTGGTCATCGTTGGTCGCCGATGATAATTCTAACCTCAAACCTATGCGCATGCAACAAGTACTTTGGATCGGAAGAGTGACTATGCTATTGCGCATGCGCCTAGTCCTGTATTACTCACTTTAGCGCTACTTCGCATGGATAATTCTAACCTCAAACCTTGGTTTTGCGTCGTTGCCCATGCGCCGCTCCCCACTCCTTCGCCTTCCTTTTATACTGCTGCGAACTGGACTGGATTGAACACTGTACTGGAGTGAAACAACTTCCCCCACTACTCGAGAATCCGAGGAGCAATACGAGCCTGATCTTAGCATCAGTCGTCAACAAACTTTCATAGCGAAAGGTTGTTGGCGACTCAGCAAGAGGTTTCAAATATATAGTAGGCCTATATATATTTGAACTTCTTCTACTACGTTGCGTTTTTTAATGCAATGTGGTATGTGTGTGTGTGTGTGTTTAGTTTTAAGTTGTATCTAATTTAAGAAATAATTTGCGCATTGCGATGTTAGTTATAAGTTGGGTTTAGCATTAAGGTGTATTAATTTTAAGAGGTATTTAGCATTAAGGTGTATTAATTTTAAGAATAATGATGGTATTTGGTTGTGTTGAATTATTTGGTTTTTTAATAATGATGTGTTGTTAGTTTTAAGTGTTGGTAATACTAATTAATGTTGTTTTGCCTTACAGCTAGATGTTAGGGGGTAGATTAAATGTAAATTCAGAAGTTTGGTTGAACTTCACTTAGAAGGGGTGGGACATCCGCAAAATGCGGACTAGGTTTTTGCATTTTGTTTAGGAATATGATGGGTGGGATTAGTTTGGGTGGGGTTAGAGTTGCGTTTCTGCATTAACTGTTCCAGTTTCCCTGAAATTAATGGTTACGCTTTGATGCGGACGGGAAGTTACGCTTTGATGCGGACGGCCCAGGGACCTCCCTTGCAGAACGTAACTAGTGGGTTGGGAGTGGGAACTGCTAGGCAAACAGGGTGGTGGGAACAGTATTACTGTTCCCATCACCTTGGATCATTATAAATCTTGAATGACCTTGACCCACTTTCGGAAGGGTCAATGACCCCCCCCACCCCGAAAAAATGGAGCCCCCCCCTTCCCCCACCCCTTCCCCCACCTCCCGGGCCAATGACCGGTCATGACCGGCTGCTAACCCCTCTCATTTGCATACTGTTATAAAAGCCGAGCCAGCCGCGGCCAGTGTTTCATTCTGATTCCAGACGTTACGCTGCGAACTTGGAGTTATAACCATGTCTTCTCTACCGACTACTATTTCTACTACTTCTACTTCGACTTCTATTTCTACTACGGCTGTTCCTGCATCTAAGAAAACTCTTCGCCTTAAAAACCTTCCTGATTGCTACAAGAACCGACTTGCATCTCAACCTTCAACTTCTGGAGATATTCTTCCGCCAACCAACACTTCTAGACTTCGTAGTATTTTTTCATCGCCTTCGCCTTCGCCTTCAAAGGACTCCGCACCACCATCAACTACTATGCCGCCACCGCAGAAGCCAGTTCACCACCATCCTAATACCCCTTCCGTTGAAACCATTGTTCATCGTCTTAGCACACCCATTATCCCACTATCACCATTGCCTCCTACCCCACCACTTAGTACACCTGAATATCATACCTATCACAAAACTGAATCCTCTCAACCTGCTACTAAATCATCTCCTAAATCAGCTCCTAAACCAGCTCCTAAACTTACTCCTAAACCTACTCCTAAACCCGCTCCTTCAGAGCAATTTCAATTATTACAAGAACAGCGTCGTAGGGCATTTAGCCGTCCCACTACTTGCCCTGAAATGCTTACTAGGGGAATTAAGAAAGGATCACCTTGTGGGAGGAAATGTGTAAAAAACGAAAGTTTTTGCCGTGTACATGTCGTAAAACACATTTCTGAACCACAAGTGACAGAAACCCCCACTGTTGAATACCAATCCAAAATTATTGGTGTGAAAGGAAATAGGCTTAAGAGAGGTTGTGTCTATTTTTTTGAAAGTGTTATTGACAACGAACACATTTTGGCAACTTGTAACGGCGTAAGATATAATATTAAAGTGATTGAATCCTTGCGCAAAGAGAAATCCGTTTATGAGTTAGACTCTAAAGACTATCTCCTCAGACACAAACTGGATGGTATTACAAGGTGGGGGCGTAGCAAGTAAATTCACATAGCTTTTTCCAAATTATTGCTTAAAAAAATACTGGGGGAGAAACACAACGCGTTATAGCGTTGTGTTTCTCCCCCATTATTTTTTAACACTCTAAGTCTCGTGACCTACTAACCTACTTCCATCCAAGTAGTAAGAAAAGTACTTCCCCCCACTCCTTTGGGTCGATGACTGGTCACGGTCAGCTCCTACCCCTCATTTGCATACTATTATAAAAGTGGAGCGAGCGTTGGTCACCCCTTCATTTTTCTTCTACACGCCGGTCTTGTCGTTTCGTCTCTGCTGTTTACAATATTTCTTGCTTCAAAATGCCTCCTCATCTGAATGAAAATTTCAATTTTTCCGAAATTTCTGATGTTTTTGAACAATCTGAAGACACTTTAAGTAACGACAGTGAAAGTGAAGATGATGAGGACGATGATGATTATACTGTTGAACTTAGTGAAGAACGTAAAGTCATAGCAATTGATCCACAATTTCCATTTGATACAATAGAAAAGTTTATGGCTGAAGCTAATAAATGGTTGGACTCAGGATGTTATGTACGAATTGACTCTTTTATATTGTATGGTGATAGTCATTCTTTCCTTGTCACACCAAATGACAGAGACCGCATGTTGCAGTGGGCACAATCTATGATGGAGTGCTATGAACAAGGTGTGGACACTGGCGGCTATTTTCTTGCACAACTAGTGTAATAACAAAATTACCCTTCCCCCACCCTACACCCTATCCCTTTCAAATCCTATAAAGAAGGGGGAAAGGAGTGGGGATTATAAAATGGTGGGGGAATGTGTATAAATGCAGGTTGTTTGAAGAGACTTTTATTATTGTGGCTTTAGCAGAAACAACATGGAGTTTAAATCTTCAGCAAAAATAAGGAACAACATAATAAAGAGAGAAATTCGCAAGAAAGAAAAGATTGAACTTATAAAATTACAACTTATAATTCCTTCCATTGAAATTGGATGTAGCAAAATAAAGACTTTGGTGAAAACTAACGAATATTTGTTACAATTGCTAAAAACAATCGAAGAATTGAAAAGCAAGAATGGACATTCTACATAGTAAAATTTGAACCTTTTAATATAAATAAGTAAAGATAAAAAAGTAGATGTAGAATAGAGAGCGAGGAATAGATCACTTTGTGGTAATGGACTAACATGCCACTTAGTGCTCTATTCCTCGTTCTCGCGTTAAATTGGATTACCTTGACCTATTTGTTCGACTGTTAGGATTTGGTTAACACTTTTGAATTTCAGTTTTAAACTAACATTTATTTTTGTTTAACTGTTAGATTTTTTTTTAACACTGTCGAATTTTAGTTTTGAACTAACTTTTAATTTATGCAAATTTTTAGTTTAACTATAGTTAATTTATGCGCAAATTTAGTTCAACCAAGTATCTGTGCTCTAGCCATTTCCACCTAAAAGTAACTAGAATTAGTTGGGTGGGGGAAAGTTCGTTAAAGCTCGAATATAAAGAAGTATATACTAAAACTCCAATGGGAATAAAGAACACGAATGAACAATTAGTTTGTAGAAGGTTAATATTTTTGTTGAAAACGTTTGATTTCCTTGGATAGTGAAGAAGATGAAATAGTGGTGTGGGAACCGTTATAAAAGGAGGAACATGAGAGCCCATTTCATTTCTTGGCGAAATTTCGAAGAGTAAACATCTCAACATGTATCGTTGCGATAAATGTTCGGAATCGTTTCATGATGAAATTCTATTAGACTGTCATAAAGAACTAATTCACAACAACCCAGAAGAAAAACAAGAACAAGAACAAGAACAAGAACAAGAACAAGAACAAGAACAAGAACAAGAACAACAAGAACAACAAGAACAACAAGAAGAACAAGATGAACAAGATGAAATAACTGCAACATCTTCAACTACTTTACCGAATCTACAAGTATTTGCATTACCCGGTAAAGTAGTAATGCATCATAAGATTCAAAATGAAAACTTGAAGCTAGAAGAATTTATTAGAGAAGCAAAACCAATCGTAAGTAAAACTTTAAAAGAAGAATTCAAAAGATTGAACTTTCTTAAATATGGTTTACTACTAGAAGCTATGTTTATAAATGTACAAGAAGAATTATCACCAAGAGGATTCATAACAAAAAACCGAACCATTATGGAAAGTTCAAACATTGATTCAATAGTAGAAAACTGTATAGAAGAAATATTAACAAAAATTCAGGAACACGAAGGAAGAGGATCCGGATGGAGTCTTACAAGTATTGAAGTATTAGATATAAGAGTTCATAAACATGGATATGGACTAATGGGATCTAGTTACATTCCTTTACCAAAAATAATTGAAAATACAAAATCTTGTGTTAATGTTAAAAATGAAGACAATGAATGTTTTCGTTATGCAATGACAGCTAAATTTGTACCACATCATGCGAATAGACCTGACCAAGAATATGAAAATCAAAGATTTAGATACAATTTTCAAGGAATCACTTATCCTGTATCACTGAAAGATATATCAAAATTTGAGAAGAAAAATCCCGGTACGTCTATCAATGTTTTTGCATTAGATAGTTCAAACAAAGTGTATCCTTTACGTATTGCGAAAGAAGAGCTACCAGATCATACGGATTTACTACTACTTACGCGAGGAGATGTGTCTCACTATGTGTACATAAAGAAATTCGACTCTCTTGTTAACAAGCAGCTTTCTAAAGCTCGACACAGAAAGATAATTTGCAAGAGATGTTTTAATTTTCAACGAGAAGGAAGACAAGGAAGAGAATGGTTACAAGAGCACAAAAGACTATGTAACAATAATTATGAAGCAAAGATTAATTTACCTTCGGAAAACAGAGCATTTGTTACTTTTCAAAAGGTTCATCATCAATACCGTATCCCTATAGTTGTATATGCGGACTTTGAATCAACACTAATTCCTATAGAAGATGAAAATTGTGAAGCTAGAAAAAGTGTCAAATATCAAATGCACAAACCAAATAGTTTTTGTTTAATGGTTAAATCAACATTATCAGAAGAACATTTAAACCAATATGGATTAACTTCAGAACCTTTAGTATATTGTGGTGAAAATGTGGAAACAATATTTCTTGACCATTTATATTTAATAGCTGAAAATGTACAAAGATTATGTACGAATATCGTACCAATGAAACCGATGGAGGAAGAAGAGGAAATTCAACATGAAAATGCAACTCACTGTTTCTTATGTAAAAATGAATTTACCATTGACAATTATAAAGTTAAAGATCATGACCACCTTACAGGTTATTACAGGGGTGCTGCTTGTAATAAATGCAATTTGAGCTATCGTTTACCACTATTTATTCCTGTGGATCTGCATAACCTCAGTGGGTATGATGCTCATTTTATAATACCTGAATTAGGAAGAGACAATGGTTCAATAGATGTGTTGGCTGAAACTTCAGAAAAATTTATAAGTTTCTCCAAAACAGTTGGAAATGTCAAATTAAGATTCTTAGACTCCTACCGATTTATGCCATCGAGTTTGTCTAAGCTTTCTGAAAATTTAAGGAAGAAAGATTTTATTGAAACAAAGAAGATTGTAAGTAACGACAAACTGGATCTTGTACTTCGGAAAGGTGTTTTCCCATATGATTATATAGACAGTTTAGAAAAATTTAATTAAACATCACTTCCGCCAAAAGAAGAATTCAAAAGTAAACTATACGACATGGACATATCTCAAGAGGATTATGATCATGCATGTAAAGTATGGAATGAATTAGGATTTACAACATTGGGAGAATATTCAGATTTTTATGTTAAATTAGATGTAACTTTATTATGTGATATAATGGAAGAATTTAGAAATACATGTTTTGCAGCATATGGATTGGACCCTCTTCATTCGTACACTTCACCTGGATTAGCATGGCAAGCTATGTTAAAAGAAACAAATTGTAAAATTCAACTTCTTACTGATATAGATATGGTTATGATGTTAGAGTCAGGAGTTCGAGGGGGATTGACGCAAAGTGTTACACGACACTTCAAGGCGAACAACAAGTATCTGCCCGATTATGATGCATCAAAACCAACAACATTCCTGGGTTATTTCGATGCAAATAACTTATACGGATGGGCAATGTCGAATCCCCTTCCATATGATAATTTCAAATGGATAGACCCAGAATCAATTGGAAACATAATGGATATACCGAAGTATGGTGAAACTGGTTACATTTTTGACGTCGATTTTGAATATCCTGAACATCTTCACGATCATCATTACGATTTACCACTTCTTCCAAAGACTGAAATTTCCCCTACTGGAAGATGGCCAAAATTATTGATGACTTTAACCAACAAGTCTCGGTATGTCGGACACTACTGGATGATACAACAGGCTTTAGACTTAGGATTGAGAATTACAAAAATTAATCGAGTACTACAATTTTCTCAATCTTGTTGGTTAAAACCGTACTTCGACAACAACACAAGAAGAAGAGCTGCCGCTACATCAAGTTTTCAAAAAGATTTTTTTAAACTAATGATCAACGCAATATTTGGCAAGACTTTGGAAAACAAAAGGAAACATAAGGATATCAAATTGGTAACTGATCCAGTAAAATTACAGAAATTGGTGCAACAACCAAACTTTGGTTCATCTGTAATTATTAATGAAAATCTAGTTGTTATTTCCATGAACAAGAAGTCAGTTGAAATGGATCGTCCTTTGTATCTTGGAATGTCAATCTTGGATATTTCAAAAACACATATGTACGAGTTTCATTATAAGAAGATGGTTAACTATTATGGAAGAGAGAACATTGGTATTGCATATATGGATACGGATGCACTAATTTACTGGATTAAAACAAATGACATGTATGAAGATCTACGCACCTTTATATATAAAGATGATTTCGACTTTTCCGATTATCCTAAGGATCATCCAAATTACGACTATGACAGAAACAAGAAAGTATTGGGAAAATTTAAAGATGAAACAAATGGTGTGCCAATGATGGAAATTGTAGCATTAATGTCCAAACTGTATTCGTTTCAACTGTACATAAATGAGAGGAACGAACATCAAGTCACGAAGAAGGCCAAAGGAATAAAAACTTATTTTCTTAAGAAGAACGTACAGTTTGAACATTATAAAAGATGTTTGTTTGAAAATGTTGAAACAACTGCAACGTTTAACACTATTAGAAGTTATAATCATCAACTTTTTAGTGTCAAACAAACAAAGTGGGCATTAAGCTACAAAGATGACAAGCGCCATATTTTAGAAGATAAAATTAATACTTTACCATTCGGCCACTACTTTCTAAACCCTATCGACCAGTAAACCTATTCTTCGTCCTCTACCTTTTTCCTTTTTCCTTTCCGTAAAGAAGAGGGGACATGGCAAGCCCAATGCCATGTTCCCTCTTTTTTACACTAATATGAAATGGCCTTGACCTATATTCAAACTATATAGATGAGAATAAACTATTCTATAGATCAGTATTTTTACATGCGGTGTACAAGCAACATCTGAAGATGGAAAGTGTGAAGGACAAGATTGTAAATGAACTACATAAACCAGCAAGAAGAAGATTTCCAAGAAGAAGTACAATCATTAAAGGAATGAATGATCTTTATCAAGCTGATCTCATTGAAATGATACCGCACAGTAAATTAAACAAAGGATTTAAATATATTTTAACAATTATAGACTGTTTTACTAAAATAGCTGACGCTTTACCATTGAAGGATAAGACTGGTAAAAGTGTTACAAAAGCTATGGAAACCACAATACAAAGAAATAAATTTAAAATTAAACATCTACAGACCGATGATGGAAAAGAATATTTTAATAAAGACTTTGGAGCTTTGATGAAGAAATATCAAATAAATCATTATTCTACAAATTCTGAAGTTAAAGCTTCAATAATTGAAAGATTCAATAGAACATTAAAAGGTGCGATGTATAAGCAATTTTCAAAACGAGGATCATACGTGTGGTATGACATATTACCACAACTTATAAAAGAGTATAACAACAAATATCATCGTACCATTGGAATGAAACCTATCCAGGTAAATAGTGCTAATGCCAAAATTGTATTACAACGCATTAAAAATAATACAACACCGAAATTGGAAAAATTGCAACCAAAGAAGTTCAAGGTCAACGATAAAGTTCGTATAAGCAAATACAAAGGTGTATTTAGTAAAAGATATCTACCAAATTGGACTAATGAAGTATTTACAATTTATAAAGTGCAACCAACTATACCTGAAACCTATTTATTAAAGGATAACAAGGGTGAATTACTTCAAGGTGGATTTTACGGACACGAATTGTTGAAATCAACAGTCGGTGATGTATATCTTGTCGAGAAGATTTTACAAAGGAAAAAGGATATGGTTAAAGTCCGGTGGTTAGGGTTTGATAAAAGTGAAGACTCTTGGATTCCTTCAAAAGACTTAGTATAGTTGTTTAATAGCTCATTGTATGTTTAACCTTTATACAAGATGGAGATTGTACAACAAAAAGATCGATTTAATATCAATAACATTGATGAATTGACAGTTGACAATGATAAGTTAAATCATGGAAAACATGGGGAATTACTACCAAATACGATAAGATGTCTAATAACTGGTCCTTCAAATTGTGGAAAAACTAATGTTGTTTTTAACCTTATAACTTCGGATCTTGTTATTGCAAATGCAAAACAAAACAACTACCACCACCGGAATTGCGAACTTTCAAATTTTACAAATCAAGATATTTTCATACATGTTGTCCTCAAAGATGTTTCAAATTTCACCCTCTAGATCTTGCTCATTGTCAACGCACCAAGTCTCATCAAGATGATTTTTGTACACATATGATAAAAAGATGTAAATACAGATCAGATTGGTATTCCGATCCTGTAGAACCATCAAATGTGTAATTTCAGTTTTACACTCTTTTTTAAAACTTCATTTGGATGACCTTGAGATTTCCCCCACCACTAGTTCTAATTTTTATATAATATTAAATCATTCCACTTCCAACACTCTAACTAACAACATGGAAAACAAATTTATCAAGTTTGAACATATAATAACTGACAGGGAGGAGATGGAAGAATTGTTTCAAAACTTACTTTCTATCATTGACGAATATCCTATAAGATGGTTCAGAATTGTAGTTCAATATTTAAATCCTGGTGAATTGTTTTCTTCATCAAGTGAAGAAGATGAAACAACTACTTCGGTTCAAATAATTGAATTAAAAGACGAAGAAGAAGAACTAAACATTTTATTCAATCATAAGCTCAAGGTTCCCCATATAAAAGCCCCCTCCCTAGACAGCCCCCCTCCCTAGACGCCTGCTCAAGGTCACCATTATATAAGCCCCCTCCCTATGCGCCGATCCTCATTCCATTACCGACTCTCCAACAATGAACAACTCTCCATTGGCCCGAATGAATTCTAGTTTTGAAATAAACTCTAAAGATGAGTTACAAGACATTTTTAATATTTTACAAGAACTTGTAGATAATTTTACAACCATCAAAATGAATTTGGAAATAACATACGATTGTCCTATTTGTGATAAGGTTGAAAGTTTAGACGAAGACAGTTTACTAAATCTAACTCCTGCACCATCTGACACTACTGATGGTAATAATGAAGAGCAACGTCTTTCCCCCACCACTTCTTTGTAATTCATCCTTTCCCCCCACCACTTCTTTATTTAACTAACATTTCTCCCTTTTACTTCTCATTCCGTCTTTGACTTCTGAACTATCAACATCACTTGTTTTAAAATTTCAAACACTAACACAATCATGATGGATATGATGGATGAAGTTCCCTTCGTAACTAGAATGGAAGAGGATAAATTGAAATTAGAAATTAAACGATTGGAAATGGAACAGGAAAACCAACTCGAAATGTTACATTTGTTCAAGCTTTTCAAATACATCATCTGGGGACTCTGCATTTACCTTCTCATCGTCGTCGGTGTTTGTGTTTACAACTCTGTAGTTCATAACAAAACTTCAACTTGTTTAAACACTGCTGTCACACATTGATTGTATGTTTTTCACAAATAAAGTTCACAAACCTAATTCTATACCTATCCCACTATCACCAGAGTTAGTTCCACTCTCCGAACTATTACTCCGGTGGTAGCGGGATAGGGTTTTTTAAAACTTACTCTGGATGACCTTGACATACTTTCCAGATCCCATTTATAAATTTGAATTTCAGTTTTAAACTAACTTTTAATTTTGTTCAACTATTAAGAGTTTTGTTAACACCGTCAAATTTTAGTTTTCAACTAACTTTTAATTTATGTGCACTTTTAGTTCAACCCTAGTTACTTTGTTCGCAAATTCAGTTCAACCGACCACCAACGCTATCGCCATCTCCACCCCAATATTTCAACATCTCTGCCCCCAACACTTGCCCGAACATCTGCCCGTAGGGGCAGCTGCCCGGACATCTGTTCGGTTTTAAAAATATAAAAGAAAGGTAAAGGAGTAGGGGTGGCGCATGCTCACCAATGCAAAACTAAGGTTTGAGGTTAGAATTATCCATGGCGGCCGCCATGTCTAGTTCAGTTTCAACACATAGAGTCGGCGACCGGTTATTGGTCTAAAGGAGTGGGGGAAAGGGTGGTGGGGGAAGGTTGCCATTTTATAAGCCCTCTCCCTAGGCGGCGCTTCTCATTCGATCGCCAACTTTCAAACGATAAACACTTCTCCCATGGCACGAATGAATTATCCCGCTATCACCAACTACTTCAACTTAAAACTATTTCTGGTGATAGTTGGATGGAATTTTTAAAAACTTACTCTGGATGACCTCGGCATATTTTCCAGATCCCAGTTATAAGTTTGAATTTCGATTTTAAACTAACTCTTAATTTTTGTTCAACTGTTAGAGTTTCTTTAACACCGACGAATTTCAATTTTAAACTAACTTTTAATTTATGCGCACTTTTAGTTCAACCCCACTTTATGCGCAAATTCACTTCACCCTAACGCCAACACTATCGCCATCTCCACCCCAACCTATATGGCATAACATATAACTACAACATCTCATATATACCCTCTAACCCCCACCGGAAGCTATATGGCATGGCAGCTGGCGCCAGCTGCCCGGGCAACTGCTCCCGGGCAGCTGCTACTTCCGGTCTAGGTGTGACCAAACCACACTACTTCTTAGCATTGCTATAAATTTACTATTTTCAAAAAATTTTCCTCAGCTATAGCTTTTCTATACAATTTCTTAAATTTTTTAAATCTAAAGTTATTTACTACCTAATGGCTGGATAAACGTCATACAGAGATTAAGGAGATTCACGCATTTGTCTTAACTTGCGTGTAAACCATTTTTACTTTTTTTTACCATTTTTAGTTTGTCTAGGTTCCTTAACGATTGGGCAGAAATAGTTATAAATTTGGTTACAATGTCTGTGAAGTAATCAGTAGCTGTGTCTATAGCATCTAAAATATACAAATTTGGCCAAAATATAAAAATATAGAATATACAGATTTGACCAGTCAAAATTACATACAAATGAATTGAAATTTTCAAGCTTCTGATATGTTAATAAACGTTTAAAGTTGATATTTGGGTCCTGATCACTATTTAATGTAATTAAACTACATCTTAAAATACCCTTGATATTTGTTAAAACCCCGGCATGATCAGATAAGATACCTTCTCTAATCAAAGAACTGTTACATTGAACCAAAGGAAAATTTGTCAAAAGCAAGAATAATTTCTGGTCGGTTTTGTCAGTTGTACAGTACAAATTAAATTATCTTAAAATATCAATAAAATTTTGGGTTTTTGATTTGTAGAAATTTAGTATGTCTATGTTTGAATCACCACAATAATATATTTACTCTTATGCTTAACATGAGATGAAGAATTATTTTTTCTATAATACAGAAAAAAGACACAATTATAGTGGGGTGTTCGATATACAGTTACAACAGTTAAATCGTAAGCAGTTAACTGAATAGCAGTTGCTTCAAAAATGAAATCCAGACAAAAATTTGAAATATCCATTGCTTTAAATAAAATGTAGTTTTTAAAAAAAATTATGAACCCCCTTTAGCGAGGTGTGGTTCGCGACAGTAGCTTCTCTACTATGAAAGAGCCCAATCATAATATTTAATTCTATAAACATAATAAAAGTCATTCTAAAAAATACCTATCACTTTCGACAGGCTGTCAGTGGTTTTACTGATAAATAGTTATGGTTAAAACTATCCTATAACACAGTTTTCGTATGTGATAAACCCCTCCAGTTTTCGTCCTCTATCATAAATCCTCCCCTATTTTTGAAATTGAACGGAAGCGAAGGAATAGCTGTAAGAATCTGTGAATTTGTGAGTTCAACAGCAAAGGAAATGAAGGACTCCAAAACATCACAACAATATCCGGGCTCATTACTTCCCTGAGGCAACGAGTGATTTGACGCACCGCAACTCTGTCTTGGGCTCGTATTATAGACAGATGTAAAAAGAGTGGAAACAATCTATCTACAAGTAATAATAGTAGTTTTCATCACTAGGAGCAAAGGTGGGTCTTTTTAGTGAGTAATCGAGTTTTTAAAAACGATTAAGCATCAAAAAGACACTTTTGCTCCGAGTGATGAACAACGTTTTTTATCATAATGCGAAATTAGACTTTTGATCATTAAAACTATAAAGAACTATAAAGATGTATTTTCGAGGTTATATTTACAAAGTTAGTAATATGCAGTGTTCACATTTATGTTATTTACAAACAATGCTCTTTATAACATTTGAATTTCAAAATTCTTCTCCTCAAAATTAATAAATGATTAATAATATACATAGCAAACAGCTGACTTTTCAGTAATAGGACCTAAAAAATTCTCCAGATGATTTTTCAGTCCTAGGACAATAAAGAATCGGTTTTGGTACAGTTGAGAGAACAAAAAACAGGCTGATTTGGTGCAGAATGATAAAAAATAACTTTAAATGCACTGGAAATAGATTGTTAAAGTTTTATTTTACAGTTGAAAGAGCTTCAAACTCTTTTTGACAGACAAAAGTTAAAGAGCAAAGAGAGTTGTGGTCAAAGTTGTTAGGGTCGGTCTCGCAGGGAACTCTATGTAATAAACACACACTGTTTTTACATCTCATGATTTTATTTTATTATTTAAACACCCGTAAAACTTAAAGACTGAAGTTTACCTAAAAATAAAATCATATTATAATATTTTTAATGTATCCACTCATTTTCATTCTTATTGGCTTAACCAAACCTGTAACCTAATCAACAACATGTTGTATTTTTTTAAGTAAAATAAATTTGACACGTGTTCTTAAAATTATAATATTTATTTCTTATGCTATTAAATTAGTTTATTTTTTGTAATGACCCAATTAAACCAATATTTGTTCATTTTCTTTACGACTGTGATCATAAAGTATACCTTCTAATTAAACACTTATTGTCGTGGGTATCATGTTACATACAGGTTGTCTCATGTAAGGTGTCTCAAATCGATTATAGATCAACAGTAAGTCCTACAATTTTGAAATAAAATCATTTCCCAATAAATTGACCCCAAGGAATAATTTAAAAATATTTTTAACGTTGTATAAATACAGGGTGTTCCAAAAACTAGGGGTCACAGGTTCGAATCTCGGAAATTTCAAATACAAACATATGTCATATTATACATCATTAGAAAGGTTTATTTAATACAAACATTTTGGTGAAAATAGAATTTAGTTATCTTTATTTGTTTCAAAATAGCGTCCATTTTTGTAGCCAAAATCAAAATTTACGGAATACCCTGTAATTCTTTTTTTTTTGTCATAAATGACTTCTGATTCAAAGTACTTATTTGAAATAAGCTAAGCTTTACAATGATATGTCACAAGACCACATTTATTTATTAGAAAACTAAAATTTCCAAAATTTTATATTTTTAAAAATGTTTATATTAACAAAACTCAAAAATTTTAAATACAAACACATGTCATTTTGTACATCATATTCAAGCCCTTGTTAAACTGAACAACTTTATAATTTATGTATCTCTTTTGGTTTTTTAGTAATAACGTAAAAATTTCATTTTCCCATATGATTTGCATGTTAATTAATCAGAACATGATAGTATGGCAGTCCTTCTTTCATTGTTGCCATACCATTAAATTTTGAAACGCCATTTTGAAACAAATAAAGATAACTAAATTCTGTTTTCACCTAAATGTTCGTATGAAATAGACCTTTCTAATGATGTACGAGTATAGTATGACAAATGTTTGTATTTGAAATTTCCGAGATTCGAATCTGTGACCTCCAGTTTTTTTGAACACCCTGTATTTATACAACTTTAAAAATATTTTTAAATTATTCCTTTGGGTCAATTTAGTGGGAAATGATTTTATTTCAAGATTGTAGGACTTACTGTTGATCTATATTAGATTTGAGACATGAGACACCCGGTATATGTGTCATGCGTGAAATAATAGGTCATTTAAACGAATTAAATGTAGAATAATTTATCAAAATGTACATCGTAAATGGCTAATAAGATCTGGTTCGAATTTTCCTCTCAAAACAAAATGATATTGCAGATTAAAACAGAACTTATAATTTAGTGTTCTATAATTTAGAGAATTCTTTGTCAAAACACCTCTAATCGAAATACATAGTTTTTTGTTTTATTTTTAGTTAGACTAAAATTAAATTCAGATTATTACACGTGGGATAAATTGTAGTTTTCCAACAAAATTTATACTACTTCTTGTATAAATATTCATATGGATGTATGTGAAGGCACATTTTCGAAGAAGCAGATTTAAATTTTACTTAGTGATCAAATAATGGTTTACTTTGAAAAGAAGTAATTGTTTCATTTTCTAAGATATCAAATGCAAATTTTGATACCACTAAGTAAATTTTTTAGTGATGTTTATACATATGTCTCATGTTATGGGTTTGGTTTGATTAAACTTGTTTTATTTACACTTCCATGTCTTAATAGTCATCTATAAACGAATTCCATAAGTCAGCGTTTTGTTTTATTTATTCTAGTGCTTAATCTATTCAAGATTAATTGGATTTCATGGTTAATTGTTGTATATTTAAGAGCTAAATCAATAAATTATTAATAAATAACGCACATCATAAAATATTTATGTGGCTTTCATTACATTGAATACAACTGAATAGACGATTTAAAAAAAAATCAATAGGCCTAAAGTTTAATAAGATATAATTAAATTAACCACAGTAAATGTAATGCATTAAATTATTATTTTATTTCATAAAGTGTTGTTTCTCAATTAAATTGTACTTCTCCAAAATTTTGTCAAATGAAGAGTTTGTTGATCTCGTAATATGTGGACAAGGCGCCACCATGATCTAATATCACTTTTTAATAAAAAGCTCAGTCAGCCTTTTATTAAATCCGTGCTGAACAGATTGTGTCCTTGTAAGAGAGTTGTGGTTGTATTTAGAAAGTTATTCTCGAAACCAAACAGGTCATCACTCGTTTATATCATCTTCTAAACAATTTAAAAATTGCATTTGTTGACTTTTTAAAAGTATATATTATAATAATTCATCCCAAAACGATAACTCAAAAGTCAATAGTAGTCAATACCTGGAACTTTACTTGTTATTTCTTTACTACCTCATTTATTATAGATGTGTTAAAGATCAGAATTAAATGTTAACAATTTTTTTTGACACGAGCTATTGATACTGTAATCAAGATGGTGGAGTCAGCAACAATAATCTGTTTAATTCAGAAACAGCCTTGACACCTGTATTATATAGATTATTTCAGATATATCTACTTACGTAAATGGCCTGAGGTGTCAAATATAAAATGTTCACGCTGTACGCGTTTCGGGCGATTTACCGCCCATCTTCAGCACCAGCGTCAAAGTTAAAACATAGCCCACTTTTCATGGTTGTCGAAATTTTCAAACACAGGACACATAAATCTTCTGTATATAAAGTTACATTTACACACTAACACACACGAACAACGATCAGAACTAGCGGCGCACCGGGCACACGGATCCATACCGGTCAGTTTACGTAGGCCTACTGAATCATCAAAGTGGCGGGTCAAGGTTACGTCACCATATCAGCTGACTGGCGATTGTCTGCTCCGGTTTGATGATTCAGTAGGCCTACGTAAACTGACCGGTATGGATCCGTGTGCCCGGTGCGCCGCTAGTTCTGATCGTTGTTCGTGTGTGTTAGTGTGTAAATGTAACTTTATGTACAGGAGATTTATGTGTCCTGTGTTTGAAAATTTTGACAACCATGAAAAGTGGGCTATGTTTTAACTTTGACGCTGGTGCTGAAGATGGGCGGTAAATCGCCCGAAACGCGTACAGCGTGAACATTGATATTTGACACCTCAGGCCATTTACGTGAGTAAATATATCTGAAATAATCTAAATAATCTGTTGTCAGGGAATAAACAGCCTTAGTGACCAACGTAATATTTGACCATACTGTTATTTTGATTTAATGCTCTTTTGATACAGATAAAATCAGTTTTATTTTTTATTTTCTTTAAATACTAACAATTAAATTAACATATTTATATAATTTTATATTTTATCGAAATTTATGAATAAGATTGATGCTCTTTCGATTTGTGTTGTTTTGTAATTTTTTAACCTTTTAGATTAAACTGGTCATTCCACATAAATGCTTTATTGTTGTATGGGAACCATAATTTTGTAAAATTATCTATAGTTGACGTTTCGTAAATACATCATACTCTACCGAAATACTTGAAACCCTAAAATATGTTCAGACCAAGCTTTTAACATGTTTACTATTAGGTTTGAAATATTGCTAGAAGTTTACCTATTATTTCTTTCCATAATTTTTAAAATATTTTTTCAACAAGATAATAATTTTATCATAATCACTGTGAACATTCTTTGGGGACAATCAATGAATTCCGTCCATAGAGGAAAGAATATAATTTCTTCACACTGTAGAGAAACCTGTAAAAAATACCGTTTTAAATAATTATGTTTTAGCAAAAATTAATACTCACATAATGATATACCCAGAATTATTTAACCGTTTGGATTAATGTTAATGTATTAATACTTAAAAACCACTCTGTACCTTATTATCACTCAATTGACATGTTATCTAGCGAATCTTTAGTTTTAAAATTTTCAAGATGGAGATTGAAATAACTTTAAAGCTTCCAATTATACGACATAAAACTATATTTCTTAGATTTTTGTATTTTCTTAAACCTGCAACTATGTTTTTATATTTATTTTACCTTGAAACAAAACAGTTTAACAGTTAGTTATTGTTGCTTATATAAATTTGCAGTCGTACATACATAAAACCATACTCAAGCACATGTTTATTTTATAAAATATCCCTATAATAATAAGACAATCACCAAGGTTATTTCTTAGAAACTCAAACAAATAGTATATTTCGTCACTAGTCCGGAAAGTGGTCGTTATCGGTGCAAGATCGAGTTTTAAGTACGAGGCGAAGCCGAGTACTTGAATTCGATCGAGCACCGATATACCACTTTCGGACGAGTTACGAACAGTACTTTTCATCATACCACCTTTAATAAATATACAGTTTGGATAAAAATTAATAAATTTTAACCTATATACCCCCTCTTACGTTGTTATTTGTTTATCTTGTATTTGGACTATTTACAACTAAACAATCAGCTGTTTAACATTTATATATTGGAGTCAACGAGGCTTAAGTAAGTAAGCAGAATATCAGCGCTAGTGGTGTCAAACATTGCAAGTTTTTTTCCGGCCTAGTCCCGAAAACCACTGTTTCGAGGACTAGTCCCGAAAACTTTGTTTACCAACACGTTTATCCAACCCACCGGGAATCAACTAGTTTCGATCACAGCTGACGGTTCCGAAAACAACGTTTATCGCAGTGGTATGATGAAAAATGTATATCCTAGCTACTATTTCATTATTTTTGAGTGGCAATAGGTGAGTTTTAGATTGTCTAACACTTGGAACCATGATTGTTACTCTGATGTCATGTTGACTGCTATGCATTACTTTTCTCAAATGTATCTATTGTTATTGATTGGTTGTTATTTATTATATGTTTTTTTGTCACGTTACATCTTGTTATAAATAATTATTGTTACATTACGTTATTGTTATATTTATTATTGTTTTTTATATCTAAAGTCACAATATTCACAACATCATCCTACTGTGTTAGTATTAATTTAATATTTCTTGTCTACTCATGCTGTATATCATGAAAATGTTTGTACCGTTGAAATAAATAAATTGCGATAAGGTAGTGGAAGATAATATTATGTATTAATAATCGGTATGGAAAATTATAGATACAGTATACATGTTCTATTCTTAACTAACAAAAACGTATAAGGTAAAAACGTATTTCGGTTTCAAGTGATCTTAATAGTCACCTAAAAAATTTCAATATCTTTATTTTGAACTTAATACCTTTTGAACTTAATAACTTAATATTTTGAACTTAATACCTAGAGTTAGTTTAATATTTCTATTAGTAAAATTATTTTAAGTGTATGCTCAAGAGTACTTGTATCAAATATACACAACTAAAGCTATAATATTTTTATTTCCTAAAAACCGTGTGGCCTATGATATTGAATAATTCCGCGTTTCAGTCTATAAATAAAATAAGATAAACATTTATCGCAATTCCATTGCCAGATTCCAAAAACAACAATGGGCAGAGATTAATGGTTGTGTCAAATTGCGAAACAAAACAATTGACTGCTGGCAACTTTTGTTTCACAGTATTGGATAAATGGTTTAAAATGATTTTAGATAGGCCTACGAACTAATTATTATTTTTCACACCACTTTATATGTATTTATGTTCAGGATATATGTATATAAAATTACTTCTACGTATATTTGTCTTAATTTTTTTTCTGTGGGCGTATATTATTTTATAACACAAAGATATAGAATAATAGAATAGAATAGAATAAATGTTTATTTTCAATTTTTTACATAATTATTACAAAATATACAATTTTCACTTCTACAATGGAAAACATAGGTACCTCTAAAAGTGTAAAACCTGTGTTGATGTTACCATATGTTGATGGTCTATCGCTTCCTTTTCTTCGTTAGTGCAAGTGCGTTATTAATTTAAACATTATATTTTCAAATAACATTGAGAATGTTTTTAACCATATAGCATAATACCTTCCATAACCATGATACGTTTACTACTGCTTCCTTCTTACTAAACTAAACATATTCATCATACACCATTTTAACGTAATTTTTTAACATTCTCTTTATTCTTTTGTTTCTTTCTTACCAGGGTTTAGGGTGGAAGATCTTAAAAACTTGTAGAAACAATTGAGAAGGAAAATATGGAGTAATATTTTAGTATGGAAATTGTATTGCTAAATTATAAAAAAATGAAGTATTATTTATAGTTATCATACATTAACTTAATAAATTCAAATTATACCGTGTGAGCTTTCTAAAGTGATCCAATAACTAACTTATTTATACTATATATGACAGTATACTTCATATGGGGGACCTCCTTAACTTTTTTATGTTGCTTTTACGTATGTATTTCACTTTTCAAAGTTTTCAAAATTTTTACGTGGTGGATAACTTTACGGGGTGGCCATATATTTTATGGTGTTTTTGAAATTTTCATGTAATGTTAAGACTTTTTTATTATTTGATATTTATCTCTCCATGTATGGCTGTTTCGTCTAATATACCTCTCTTATTTCTCATTGGGCCATGGAGCCAAAATTACAGCAACTTGAATATCCGTCAGATTTTAGATCGTAAAGGAGTTGCCCGTAGGCATATATGTCAGGACATATAAATCAGAAGGCCAAATCTTTGGAATAACAAAAATTTTACTGCAAGAACGGGAAACTGTTGGCGTAAACAGAAAAAAAGTTGAAGTTGTCCTCAAGAGGGCAAATTGTAATTGTCATACCTTGATGATGGGAAAATACAAAAATAAATTAGAACGGAGTTAACGGAGGTAACTCGGTACTTTGTAAGGCATGGCTATAAAAAGTATAGGAAAAGGTAAATATAAAAAAAAAATAGTCACTGCTATTTACCACTTGTTAAGTTATGGATTATAAAAATGTATTATTTAACGTATTAATTTAGTTTTTTAATGAATCTCTTTGTATTTTTATTTTTTTGCACTTTTTGGTATTCAAAATAAATATTTTAATTGAATTTTGGCACTTTTCCTTGATTTTATTTTACCCAGTTAGGAATATAAACGGGTTTATCCAAATATTATAATTTTTAAATGTCATATAACACCCGAATAAATAAATTTAAAGATAAAAATTATTAAGATATACGATTGTGAAAATAAAAAATTTTGTTGTTGTTGTAGTTGTTGTTGTAATACACAGAATAAGGGGTGCACTAATGAAGTTATACAATCCAGCACTTAAAAGGAAACAGATATTTCAAAAGCGTAAATCATTGTACACAAAGAATATTTGTTCTAAAAATATCAACAACAAAATGTTTTTAGTTTTTGTCAAATCCATAAAGAACGCTTTTTATGTTTATAATTGTTGAAAGTTAAATGAATTTTCTTCCTGTGATTTAAATTAACCGTGTGCTTATTTTATTTTTATAACATTTAGGAGTAGCTGTACCACATTAGAGATTATTCGTATAGCAAAAAGCGCGAAACAAGGAGTTTTTTTATAGCAGAGTGAAGGTTAAATATTAGCTTGGCATTTGCATTCTGCGAACTGAGCAGTATATTTGCATTTTTATTATGAAGGCGGTCTATAACGATAGAGCAAGCTTTAAAACATTGCAGAATGTGACTATGTGGAAAAAAACGTATTGGGTTATCTTAAAAATTCACTTTCATTTAATTTTCTGATCAATTAAAATATGAAATATATTTTAACAAAACAACTATTTTGTGTTCAATGTAGTTTTCTTATAGTTATGAAATATTTTTAAATGTGATAAAAGTTTTACATATTCCATAAAAAAAAACGCTTACCTAAATTCTACATTAGTCAACTCATGTTTTGGACTTATAACATGTGAAAATATTTACAACCCTATGCCTTATTTACACTAGTTAAATTAATTTACGTGAAATCTAAGATTTACACTTTTAAAAAACAACCTCAAGTAAGTTAAAAACAAAATATATATTTTACTAACTGAACGATATATTTGATACTTGATAATTAATTGTGGTCTTAACCGTTGACCGACATCTATCAGATGGAATGGGTCATATTAAAACTTGATATAGAAAGATCGTCTATATACCAACTATCCAGCACTGATTAAACAACTGATCGATTATATGACGGTAAAAGATTTTTATGAAGACTGTATTGGTAGACATGGCATAGGAAATTCATTTTACAAACAGCATAATGATAATTTAAATTAAAATAGCTTTTGTTATCATGGAAATAAAAACCGTTTCTGAGAGGTGGACCCCAAGGATAAACCATGAAATAAATGAAATAATGAAATAATGATTTATTTCCTCCAAAAAATAACAACTATACACACTACATTTACAATTCTTGGAATTTCGTTACCACAGCATCCAGTAATTGTGGCAACGTAGAAACAAAAAACAAAAACAAAATTTAACAAAGCAGAAACTGAGTCCAGTCCATTCACTTGAAAAATAGAACTTGCCGCTCCCATGGCGTCGAAAAATATTTTATATACAATAATACACTATGTTTTAATTAGCTCTTAGCTACTGCAAAACTTAAATTAAAATACTACTCGAAAGAAGTCATTACAGTATTAAAATATAGATACATATATATACATAAATATACAAATGACGTAATTTAAAAGTTACATTAGAGAAAAAAAATTGTACTTGTTAATAAAGGATATTATTTAAAAAATCAACATTTGGTGTTCTCAAAAGCCATTCTTTTAATTTGCCAGAGAAAGATTTTATGAATGTACAGTTCCTAATATCTACTGGAAACTGGTTAAAGTATTTGGGCCCATTATACTGATAAGATTGGCGGAACAATGACTTGTTTACTTTGGGCAATCTAAATACTCCTTGATTATTACTTCTTGTGTTGTATGAGAGATTAGTAGTTCCAGAATTTCCACTTCGAGCATAAAATATTCTTGAGACTTTGAAAACATACAAATACTGAACTGGTAAATATTTTTAAATCTAAAAATAAAGGAAAAGAGCTTTCTCTCTTGCAGCTATTTGTAATTATTCTAACTAAATGATTTTGTGAGATTCTTAATTTTTCTATGTGACATTTAAAGGTTCCTCCCCAGCATTGAATGGCATATTGTAGTCTGGAGTGAACGAGGACAAAATAGATATTTCTGAGTAGAGTGGCATTGCAAACATTTTTTAAAAAGTAAAAAGTCCTAATTGTAAATTTAATTTTATAATGAAGGGTTGAAACATGTTTTTCCCAATTTAAATTTTCGTCTAGAATTACTCCAAGATATCGAAAAGATTTTACCTGTTCTATTTTTTTACAATTGCATGCATTAAAATTACAATCAAAAGTGTGATAAATGAGATCGTTTAACCATATCTGTTAAAGTAAATAAGTAAGTGGTGGCCGTAGTATTTTTGGGGGTAAAGTACTCAGGGCCTAAAGGGGCCTGCGAGGGCTCTCCAACTGATGGGCTTAATGCCGTCCCGGCTCACTGATGGGTTATAATGAACCAGGGCCAAACAATGGAATGGTCCCACGCCAAGGGTCAAAAAACCTCTCTAGAAAAAAAGCTTTCGCAATAAAAAATAAAACTAGGCCAACTCAAAATAAGCAAATTTATAAAACTATTAAATAAAAATATTTTTCATTTAAACTAGAAACTAACCATCTCCCTTCAGGTCAATATGAGGCGCTGTTTTATTTTTCAACTACATACCATGTGTATAATGATTGGAGATAATATTACACTCAGGGTATTAGTTAATTTTATTATTTATTAGTTATTATTGATTATTTATTTGCTTTTAAACGTGATAGTGGAAACTTTCTGACATGTAAAATATTTTGAGTTTTGTTTTACAGGAAATTACTTTTAATACCTTTAAAATAATATATAAGTTGTTTGATTACCACTTCTCTATGGATGTTTTATTAAAATGCCTATGAATGTTTTTCAGAGTATGTATTTGAATTAACTTACTTACTAAAACATTCTGAAAAAAAATTACATTCTAAAAATGCAACTTATTTTATCAATATTTTAATACAATGAATTTTTATAATTATGTTACGAGGTATAATAAATCAAATGAAAATACTAAAACAAGAGATTACCAAAAAAGATGTAAATTTTAATGGTCATATTCAGGGTTTCTCGTAATATTTTCTATGTACTCACTCACCAAAATAATATTTTCATACCAAAAGGTACTTGAAATAAACGTAGGTTCTTTAATTTATATTTATTTTACTGCACAAACAACGAACTCGTTCATTACTGACATGGGTTTATTTAAATAAACATAAAATGTTGTTAGAAACGAAAATCTTGGGAATGGCATCAAAACACAAGCACATCCACGCCTCAGGGCTGTAATGGAACCGGATATTATTGCGATGTCAATGTGGGCTCATTTCCTTCAAACGGAGTTTCTTCAATCCTTGGTAGGATGTGACTTGCAATTTGCAATTTGCATTGAACATGTTAATTTATTCGTATTTTTAATAATGAAATGAAATTACCTAGTCCAATCACTGGTTGTCAAAAAAGACATGTTTCGTTCCTGAGAACTTCATCGGGTCCATGGTATACAACATATTCCAATGTATTACTATATTGTGGTTTGTCAAATAATTCAACAAAAAGCAGTCCCAGTCACTAAAACTACAAGTTTTCATAGTGATCAAATAAATAAAACTGAATAAAACTGATTAAAATTGTACTTGGGCTGGCCAGCACCTCACTCTATCACAAACTAGATAATACTGATTCATTGAAGGTAATTTCTTCTTCTTTGTTCAAAGGAACGAAACATGTCGTATTTTGACAACCAGTGATTGGACAAGGTAATTTTATTTCATTATTAATATATTCCAATCCAGGGCTACAACGAATACTATAGTATGTTTTATTTAAAAACTACAATTTAGTGAATGATAAATTAGTAGTGTTCTGTTGCGAAAGCTACTACAAAGATATCAACTACGATACATCAGTCGGGTTCACAACCGGCTAGGTAGCTGAGTGGTTAATGTGCTCGCCTTTGAATACAAAGGTTGCCGGTTCGATCCTGAGAAAAGTTAGTAGCTTTTTAAAGGTTCGATACCGGACCCAGTTGCCATTTGGGCTATTAATTAATGATGCTTTCTAACAAATGGTCGATGTTAGATAGTAACAAGACTGGGGTTTGGACCGTTCCCCATCAAAACGTAAAAAATGCCAATGGCGTAGATAGACACAAAATAAAATAAAAAACAACGGCTTACTTTGGACATCGTCACGATATTTTGTTTTCGTAAAAACAGATGCACGGAATTTTTCTTAAACACTAGTACGGGAAATATGTGTTATACTAGTGCACAGTTGGTTTTTTTCATGTTAAGAGGGCAATAAAAATGAAAAGCATGAAAATAACTTGTCAGAGGAGAACGGAAGTTCGCCCTCTGGTGGTCAATTTTCCGCCTGGTGTCTCATTTTCCATCGTCTCCTTTCATTAAATATCCCGTCCCTCCGAGGCAGACATAATTAACTGATTGACCGTAGTTTCCTTAACCAGGATCAACAACTATGTTTCAAATTTGAAAGTTTATACTTGAACTTTATAATTTGAAAGTTTTTAATTGGCACCAGTTGAACTTTCAAAAACAGCATTTTGAAAGTTCAAGATGAGCCGTTCAAACTGGCATGATGACTGCTGATGTGTCGTAGTTAGGCAATGTGAATTAATCATTATTTACAAAATTAATGGCTTGATCTTTTTCGTTGAAAAAAATTCGTTTGAACAGGTAATAAGGGGCTTAACGATGGATTTTAGACCTCTATTTATGTTATGTTTTTTCTTGTCTCGATGCAAGGAACAAAATATACAAAAGATTTCTAGAGAGTGAAGGGACACAATGTATAATATCAGAGATGTTTAAATGTAACTAACTTTGGAAACGTAAGATACTGTAATTATTTCCAATAGCACACTTTACTTTTTGCCTTTGACAAAATCTTTTTGGAACACCAATTCATTAATTTGTCTTAATGAAAAATATTGTTTGTAAAGTTTTTAATTTAATTTAATTCATAAGTATGTTTTACCTGTTATTCTGTGAGTCTGATTGTTTTCAGACTGTTCAGTGTAATTATTTTTAACTAGCGGTGTGCCACTACTCCGGTTAAGATCGTTACTAATAAGTAATTTAGTTAATAAAAAAACTATTGGAAGCTTAGTAATTTAGTTTAATAAAACTATTGAAAAAACAATAATATGATAGAAACAAAAATATCTTAATTGCCACTAACCTGTTAATCTCCATTTTATTGCTGCCATCCTCATGGTACCATTCCTACTAAACCCAGTATTAATTGCTGTATTTAAAGTGTATATTACTCGTAACCTAATGTGGGTGTAGCCTACAACAAACATTTTCATTCCCATAAGGATTAATTGCTCTTATGATTTTAACATGGAGCTGGTGTACAATATAGTTGTTAACTTATTGTTTCATATTTATAAATATGTAAGCAGATATATTATTCAATGTGAGTTAAATAACACTTATGGTAGTATTAAATTGATACTGAAAATTTAAGTCTTAAGTTATATCGTGTAAAATAGGCAATAATTTATTATATTACAAATTTATAAATTTGAAGAACAAAAATAAATAAATTTACTATTTTAATATTTTATTTAGTAAATAATTTAGTTAAGAAATATATCATTGTTAAATTAATGTAACAAAATTTTTATCTTAAAAACTTTAAAATAGAACCATCTACTATTTGACACCAAGTATTTGTACTTTAAAAATAAGAAATATTTTTAATCTATACAAATGCCTTTTGTAATCAAACATTGACCAATTATTCATTACATTTTATTGTTAAACTAGAATCATTACGAATATAACAGTGGAGCATAAAACATAAAATTTAACATTTCGTTGCACTAATCAAATGAGTTGATTTTACATAGAGTTAATTATTTTATAGTACTACAGTATTTGTAATTAGTGATTTCTCTAACAAACCAATACACACCTATACCTCATCATCTGTGCAGATGTATCTTCTACAAAATTTTCTGTTGACTTTGATGACCGATGCAGAAGCAATATTTGACAGGGTAACAGACCGCTAAGCCCGTGATGCGTGACGTTTGACGAGGACGAACCATCACGATGTCCCCAGAGTCCCCGGACCCGGACTGGCCGCATTTGACACGGTCAACGCTTGTACAGTGCGTGATAGTCAAATCCCACGGGGGATGCGGGGTTATTGATGAAATATGTTACATGTAACTAGCAGTCACAATTTGTAATTTACCTATATAAATAATCAAATTAACTACTTTAATTAAACAAATTTGGTTGTAAATTTTAAACAAAATTCATTACTAATAGGCCTACTATATAACTAAATATCTTCATCAGAGCAAACCTGCGTCCTCAGCGAATTTCCAACGGAATTTCTGTATTTATCTATTTCCCCATAAGTCCCCAAGTAGGTTTGCTGCAATATGAGTTTTGTAAGTAAATATAAAGTTAAACCCTACTTAATACATATACAAACATCATTTTATCAAGCTATGGCATTCTTTTCATTTTCCCCATAAACCCCATGAGGGTGAATTTGTAAGTTTGCCGCTATGTGACACTCTAAGAAAATATAATTTAAACCCTTCTTATTAATGTGCATACAAAATTTTAATTATATATGTTAATAAATAGGCAACAGAAGGTTTTATTTCCCATAAGAATAACATCGGAAACTTACTTTTCGATTTTCTCCATAACCATTTAAGCTAAGTTAATATATTCAAAATACTAAATAGTTTATTTTTGAGCTCTTTTAAATAGTATATGTTAAATTTGTTGGATTTCAAAAATTAAGGTAAAAAAATTCCAAAACTCATTTTTTACCCTTTTAAAAAACCATAAAATCCCATTCCCATTGTCCGATCACTCTGGTTCGCGAGCTCATTTTAGTAGATGCTGGCTTACATGCCTGTGCCAAATTTCATCGAAGTCGGAGGTTCCGTTCAAAAATATATACAGTATACATTATATGAATTTGGACGAACCTTGTTTTTGGCTTCTGGGGACCTCAAAACGAAAAAGTATCATGGTCCCATGCTTAGGTCTTACCATGACCACTACCATAATAGCATATTCCCTAAAAGAAAACTCCCTAGAAGACATTACCTTACAGTTATTTTGTATATTACATATAATTTTTTAGTGTTATTATCAAAATTTACCCTTCAGTTCTTAGTTAACTTATAACGGATTTCATTTTAGCTACATTGCTAAACCAAAACATTGAAAACGCTTAAGATTTATCAATTAATTTCAAATGATTCAACTAGCTATTCAAAAATATGTTTTTAAAACAAACATATAGGATGTTAAATTAAATGTAATGTTGATAATCTTCTTAGCTGTAGAGAGCCAATTCTAAGCCACCGCCAGTTCCAATAATACACATAAGCACAATCCCGGGACGGAATTACATTCCAATAGACTCTGAGACGGATTGGATATACGATTGGCTCAAGCTGATCAAGAGGATACCAACGTTTGTATTGTTGTCGTAAACCCAAGTCTAAAATCCAAGAATATATTTTCAATACAAAGTACGTTTGAAACAACTCTACAACAACAAACCAACATAGAAGTATTATAATGGGATTAACAAATAATATTACGAATTTGTTGATAGAAGTAGTATTTGTCATATAATGGAAAATATAAAACATACTTTGAGAACCGTTAAACTGCTGCTTCCGTTTTCCGCTAGAAAGAAGAGCCTGCTTTGTGAAACTCTTGCTACTTATAAGATTCCAAGTAACAACGTGAACGACTCAAATGTGAAGAAAGATGTGTTCTATAGAAAGACGTATGATTATAACTAATATAAAATAGTGAATAGTTATACGTCTCTGAACTCACCAGCGAAGAATTCGGATATTATATTTCTGTTCTAAAGCAAGCCAAAATGTCCATAATTCGTATTTTTGTACAAAGCCGTCATTTTGATTTTTTTTAAATAATTTTTTACTTTTAAAACAGTTTGTTATAATGAGTTTTAACTTTATAATGTGAAACCTAATAAGAGAAAATAAAAAATTTAAATTTTAAAGAGCAGTTGTTTTAATTAATTGTTTGACTTTAAATTGCATAAAAACTACATGACGTGTGTTTTTTTTCCTGTATTAATGTAAACAATTTCTCAGCGATGTTAGTTGAGATGAAGTCACGACCGCCTTCTTCGCAAGGTAACCTTGGAGGAATATGAGGCTGAGCAGTCAAAAAATATTTTTAATTGGCTATCAGACATGTGCACAGTACTTACAAAATTTTACTTAATGTAAATTCTAGGTTACCATATTTTTAATTAAAATATTTAAGTCTTCAATTACTTACAGAGTTGTCGATTTTCTGAATGTTTTTAATTCATTTTAGGCCACAAATGGGGTAAAATATAAGCAACTTAAACTAAGATAATGTAAAGCCACGTTTTTACATTATGTTAGTTAAACATAATCGACAATCAATTAAAAATTACGAAGTTTTTTGTATAAATAAAAAAAGAAACTCCGCATAAGAAATAGTTATTTGTGCTTCTAGGGACTAAAGTACAATGTTTTCTCCCTGAAGGGAAAGTGTTGTCGCCCGAAGGCGAAGCCGAGGGCGACAATTTCCCTGAGGGAGAAAAGTACTTTAGTCCCTTGATGCACACAACATTTTTCCTCCACCTACACGAATAAAATTTAGGCCTAATAGGCCTACCGTAGATAATTGAACTTTACCTTCATATGATCCCTTGCTCCGTCAAGCTGGATCTGTCACATCAACATAAAAAAAACACAAGGTAGGCCATATCAATTTTGAAGAACACGAAAAAAACAAAATATAATTTAAGCCTAGTCAAAAGTTTTACACTTATGTTTTGGACTTCTTAGGTTAATAGCCTACCCAAGCAAAATGTAAACAAACACCTACACAGCCACGGCCATCTCTAATACTAGAGATGCTGCTCACCCACTGCTGACTGAATGGTCAGCAGTGGGTGAGCAGCAGCTACAGCTGCTATTAGTCAACAATGAGTAACGAAACAAATACAAGTAACAGCTGACTGTGGCTCATGTTCTTTTTAATCTCTCTTTTAATGTTATTCTTATGTAACTAACTTTAGCCCCGTGGTACGAAAAAACTCGAGTTTTCCCTAGGTAGAAAGATTAAGTATTCAAGTCACATGGGATAGAAATTAGTACTTTACTACTCTATTCCAAGGAGTAAAATACGGCTTTAGATAGTAGGTGGAGGAAAAATAACATTCGTATTTTTATCGCCAGTGGAGTTGTTTTTGACCATATGACCATCTCCTAGACGTCTATGCTATGACGTTTTCAATTTTATTATCTTCACAAAAACTCCAACTTGAAACTCATAATATTAAATCTTAAAAAACCCGTTACTATGGATCCTATTGTTGATCCTATAGTTCCCTAAAAACAATAGTTTATATAGATATTTTGTTATTTATTAAGAAGATTTATATATTTGTCAATCTGTTAATCCAGGGTTAGTCAAAAGGTATAACAGGGAATTCCCTGATCGTTAAAAAATTATGTAAAATTAAAAACATTTTTTCATCCATTCTTTCTTTGTAAAAAAATACATAGTAAAAATTGGAAAGTGCATCCTGAATTCTATTACCAAACAATACAACGCGCAATGGTGGGGGGTTGGGTGGGATTGGTAAATTTGTTGGGGTGTTCATGCCATTCAATCTTGATACAAAATAATTATTCATAAAAATGTTCAATACCTTAACTTTTGTCAATCCAAACTCTTTTTGTGGCCTCAGTAAACTAGTTTGCATTGACGACGGTTAAGGCAATGTAACCTTTATTATTTTATTCTAAAATAAATCCAGGAGGCAAATAATCATGAAAAAACTAAAGTAAACAAATATATAATGTGTTCCTCATAAGATTGTGTTTTTACTAAGGTATTTTGAATCAGATGAAATTATTTTTAGATCACGTTTTCTTGTGAACTGGTGGTTTCGTTTGTAGTTCATTTTATCTAACAAGGGCTCAGTTACAATCACACCCTAGAACATAATGAATTGTTTAGTGGATTCGTTATCACATATCTGTTTCTAGCTACGGACTGTAAATAGAACCTTTGTGGTCATGTTGTTAGAATCGTTCATTAACAGAGTATTTTAGGATCTTAATAACAACCTCATAATTGAACCTTGATGGTTATGGTGTTGTTTCGTTAGTTAATTTGGTTTTGCGGACGCAGGTAAAACTCTGATACAAACATCACAGTTATGTGTTTGGGGTGTTATTATACAATTTTTCGCATGGACCAATGATTACTGTGGTTATTATTCTATAAAAATGTAATTTGACATATTTTTTCATTAAATATAAGATAAGATTTTTTATAATCTTAATTGTAAAACTTGTAAAGATATATAGTATAATCTGTAAATTATTTATTAAGTAGTAGAATTAGGAAATACAATATTTCATTCCAGATCGTTCATTGGGAAAAAATAGAAAGAGATAAATAAGCACTTTCTACAAAAAGGGTCAGACAGTTCAATAAACTGCAATTCTGCAACCATGCAGTATTGCTAAAACTGAGGGGGTCAGTGTTAAATTGGGCCAAGTCCAATTTTTGTCCATTTAGAACTAGTAGTGGTAATAGATGACCAAAAACCATTCGCTTTTCGGTGCTTATATTAATTCACAAGGATTATTTTGGAATAAAACAAGAAATGTTATAATGTCTTTGCCCGACCACTTGGTGCCGTCCACTTTAACTCACTGTTAATCACTCAAAAAAGTCAAAAATACAGTAGAACGAAACTAAAGGCTGTAAAAACTGAAAAGTTTTATTCCAAAATGGAGTAAGAGTGCATGTATTGATGGTATAGGTAGAAATTAATCCTTCCAAAAAATATATGATCCATCATTCTACAGGGAAAAACATTGAGGAAGTGACAGTTATGTTTTTATTATTTCTTACTATTTTATACAGAATTGTCACTTAATTGGAATAGTTAATAATTTTATAATTTCTTTCTTTTATCAAAAGAAAAGAAATTAAAGAAACGTGAAATTAAAAATTAAATCCATGTTGTATAGCCCCGGAGCAGTAATATAACTAAATAAGGATTTACCTTTCGTCAATTAGCTCCAAATTGTGTAACTTGATGTTACGGCCGTTTCGGCATTACAATGCCATCCTCAGACACACACCACTGTTGTGTGTGTTGTGTGTCTGAGGATGGCATTGTAATGCCGAAACGGCCGTAACATCAAGTTACACAATTTGGAGCTAATTGACGAAAGGTAAATCCTTATTTAAAAATTAAATGTATAAAAAACCAATAAGTGTGTCTCAGTTTGATTTGAAAAAATGAAGGGTGCAGGGGAAGAACGATCAAAGTCCAAAAATACAAAAAATTGAAATACCGGTATATTTTGATTCGTCTAAGCGTGTTTTATAATAATACAAAACTGCACTATAATACAAAACATTTAGAGTATGCAGGGGAATATCGGTCAAGCTCCACTGCGTTCATGGAAAGAACGGACAAAGTCCGTTAAAAATCAAAGTTAAAGTCCCTTAAAATCCGTTAAAAGCACAGTTAAAAAAAAATTTTATTGTTTCAACCATAAAATGACAACCAGTAAAATTAAATATTAAGCACATTAACATTATTATGGATATATATTATCATACTTATATGACTCTTTAAATTTTAAAAACGCTCTCCTGGAAACTATACATTTTGTGAGTTTGAACGTTCTTCCCCTGCACCCTTCAAATGGAAGGAAGGTGTAGGCTGATAAAGTTTTTGCATGGATGGATTTGCATACAAAATACCAGATGGTATTCAAGTAAGATATTACAGAAAGGAATGTATTGTCCACAGGCGTTGATGTTTATTTAACCATATTGATGTTTATTTAACCAATTTGTTTTGTTTGGTGATTTGTAAATTTGGTTTTAAAATATACATTTAGACTCCGTGTGCCATGTGGTGTGTCCCAACAAATGGTTAATTTAACCTAAATAGTTTAAAATTGACCTAAATTAAAACAACATAATCAAAATATCTTTTTTTATTTTAAAAAACAAATAATTAACAATTTTTCTAAACAAGGACAAATTCTTTTAATATATATGTTATTAGGCTAACCATTTGTTTCGTTTCAAAGTATTTCAAACACATTCATATCGACTCCTCAATGAGTGTTGATAAATTTAATGTTAATATCAAGTTTAAGTTATATATACCACCTACTACATAGTTATGTTACATAATATATTTGGCTTTATGGCCCTTAGATTTTTATTCTTTATCAGTTTAACCAAACCCTAGAGCCTTACATCATCATTTAATTACTAAAAACAATATCTTAGTACAGAGGGCAAACTCTATGCCACCGCCATATCGAATAATACCCATAAGCACAATCCCTGGACGGAATTACATTCCAATAGACTCAGAGACGGATCAGTTCCGTCAATAGTTCGACTGCTCAAGAGGATAATCACACAGTATTGTCTTAAAGTTAATATTTAATTTCCATATAAGTTTTGCGGGTCATGCAAGCTACACTTAAAACAACTTTTTTATAACAAGAAACATAAACAGAAATTACTATACCGATTGCTATAGTCGAGCAAAGTAATTTATTTCCTAGTGATAGCAAATCTAAATTCTTCTTAAATGTTTGTAATGTTAAATAATATTTAAAAATTACGTACGTGTTGTGACCTTAATTTTAGAATAATTCTAGAGTTTTAGAGCCTAATAATTTAGAATATTTAGAAGAATTCTTATGCCCTTAATAGTTATTACATTTTTTCTCGAAAAATGGAAAAGTGTCTTCATTTAAGTTTTATTGTTACCTTTAATATTGTAATAACGTCAACTACGTCCCTAATATCATATTTTAAATATTCAGGTATTGTGTTGTATGTATTAGGACTGATAAATGTAGAGTCAATGTATTCTGTAATTTTCTATCAATCAGAAATACGCAATAAAATCTTAACAATTTCAGTCTTGTATTATTGTTAAGTGTTAATAAACATTGGGACAATGTTATGAATTCTGTTAAAGCCAATAATAAAAATTTCAGAAGCGCAAATTGCTGTTAATTACTAGTTCACTCAATATACACGATACTATACATTAAAAATAAAATGTTTGACCATATAAAATTAACTGATATACTTTCAAAATAACATTTCTAGTATTTGGAGACATTAGTTTAATTCAAAATACAAAAACCACATCATTTAAATTGACCTATCTGAAACCTCGTCTTTGTTTCAAACGGAATCAAACTTTTGTCTAGGTTACATTCCAAAAGTAGGTTAAGTAATGCAATTTATAAACATTACTTTGCACACTACTGAGTTTTCTACATCAGCATCAGTGTTCTTAGATTCCCTACGTACACTGGATCCGTGGATCCGTTTATCACATGCTTTGTGTTAATTATATGTATACATGTCTGAAAACCGAATGCGTTTTTAAACGGATCTTTGAAGATTATGTCAAACAATATAACATAAAACATACTACGAAACTATTATTTTTTTATAATTATAATCCAGTTACTAAATGTAAATTATGTTTGAGAACCTTTCTTCCTAACCTCTCTGGGTGACTAGTTTAGTTTAATTAAATGTGTTGGAACGAAATTTATTTTTATAACACTGTCCTATCACGCTTACCTTTATATAATTCTATTGTCATGTATTTTCTAATAACAACGGAATTATTTTTTAATGCGGATAATAATATTCTTGGAACTTCATTCAATAAAGTCTATTTGTAATAAACAAGTGGATATGAAATTTCAAATTTACGCCTTTAGACGTTTCTAAATTATGTTCAAAATATTAAATATTTATTTCTGGATACTTTTAATAATTCGCAATTTTGTGTTAGTTACCATGTTTAATGTGAAACATTTTACATTTTTATTTGTGTAAGTCATTATCAAAACTCAACTTGTTTGCATTGACTACAGAGGCATTTTAGTTAGAGAGTTTTAAAAGCTTTAGGGAAAGCCATCCAAACAGCCATTCGGGCATACCAGGATCGAACCCGTGACCTCTTGAAATAAAATCCAAGACGCTAACCGTTAGACAAGCAAGACACCCAAGACTTTATTAACTTTTGACTGAACACATAGGTAGTAAAGCGTGTGAGTTTTAGATATTTAATTCTAGTAAACGTCACTTAATTCTTAAATCTTCATCTTTCATTCACGTTATATATTTTTTTATTTAAAAATAAAAGTTGAAAAATATCTTTGGATAGGCTAATTGTATTCTTATGTTCACCATAATGCTTTACTGGCCATACATAGTGAATTCCGTTCTAAATTTGTGGGATTTTGAGTTTATTGAGTCTAACGGGCCCGGTTACAACTTGAGAATCAAACTTTATTAACTTTGTTGTGGATTCGTTAGTTAACTGAGTTTATTGCGGCCTTTTATACAAACTCTTCATCAAACTTTAATGGTTATTTAATTATACTCGTTAATATAAAAAGCATATCATAACCCTATAATAATTTGTGAATTCTATCAGACATTTTGTTAAGTTTGTGTCTTAAAAATTAAAATTTCATCAGGGTCCAGTTTTAATTTATGATTTCATTCTCACTTGATTTGGTGCCATAATTTAACCAATCATACTAGGACCCTTCCTAGATATATGAATACAACATTAGTATATATGTTTTTAGATCCTCTATAACATAGTAAATATACGGCCTTGCTTCACAGTTTATGTTTTAGTATGTTAGTTAAAAAGTTTAATTTAATTATAGATGCACATTGTGTTTTAACTGTGGTTATTGTGTTTACAAATTTAACAATAACCATCTGCCACACAACGTCCAGTAGCGTAACATAATAATATACTCTTAAATTTCTTATTTGTATTCAGTTCTAGAGTGTTGAGCTACACTACTAACCTAAAGTGTAGTTGGTGTTTTAATATTTTAAATTAAACTGGAGGCGACTAAAGCAATTTGAAACCACTTTATATAGTCATACAGAACGGTTTTCGGCAAAACATAAACATAACATACATAGCGTAACTAGAAGAGATAAGTTCAGACTATTACACAGTGATGTCCAATGACATTGAATTTCGTTTGGCAGATCTTTTTAGAGCGCAGCGCCTGAAATTATGTTAATTATTTTTAAAACAACGAAGAAGTGATCATAAAAAATGTCATCCGCTGTTATAACGTTATGACATACATATCTTTAAAGGTATCTTTAGTGTATCCTGTTTTAACCGTGTTATTTATTTATTTATTTATTTTTGTGTTGGACAAGTTATAATTGGGAAATGCAAGAGAGAGTCTAATTCCCTATCAAAGGAATTATACGACTTTTCAAACAATATGTTGATTATGTAGTGACAGACGATCTATTTTTGTTTACAATCTGGCTTAAAAATTAATTATTAAAATAATAATTAAAAAATTAATATGTGGAAATCTGTATTTTATGATGAATTGCTATCTTAAATGAGGTTATAAGATATTTTTATGCTTGTCTAGTTATGTTAAAGGTAAAAGTTTCAGTGTTAATAGATGTGAAATTTGCTTTATGTTATTTTTAAGGGGGAAAACAAATCTTCCACCTCCAATATCTCCCAAACCGTTAGGATTACGGGTACACATTAAATTGGAAAGTAGTCTTAGAATTACGTGTAGAATAAAAAAATACAATAAAAATTGGGGTTCGTAATTAAAATTAATGACTTCCAGCCTGGATATGCTACTTCTGATATACCATAGAAATTATCATGAATGGAGAGAGCACAACTTGTTTACCTATAATGGCACAATTAATTTTTGTGGAAAATTTATTGTGTAGACTTTAAAAGGGATGTACGGGGGTTTGGGACGCCCTGTGTAATTAAATTGTTTTTAAATTTAATTTCTGCACTATTTTGTCAAATTTCACATTCAGTATACAAGACGAAGCAAAACATATTTTATAAAAAATGAAAATGAACATTTGTTTGGGTTATTTAAATTATTGTCTTCGGAGAGGGTTTATCCCACCCTTCGGAGTGATGTAGACGACTATTAAATTAAAGTTGGGCTTTTGCAAACGACAGGCATTTCTTTTCCCTGACAAATGTTGTGTGAATTGCTTCCAGACACTTAGTCAGCATTCCAAGCAATATTTGACTGCATCCCAAGCTTTTCTCTCAGGTCTAGTGAAAGCAGCACGTATTTTGCTGCGTACTAAAAACAACAAGTAATGTTGTAGGTAAAATTAGGTAGAGTAATCATAACTTCTATAAATAATTTTAATGAAATAAGATTCATGGAAATTAACCATACAAATTATTCCAATATGAAGGGTGCAGGGGAAGAACGATCAAAGTCCAAAAATACAAAAAATTGAAATACCGGTATATTTTGATTCGTCTAAGCGTGTTTTAAAACCACGTGTATTCTATAAACGTGAGTAACGAACAGATTCCGCACTATAATACAAAACATTTAGAGTATGCAGGGGAATATCGGTCAAGCTCCACTGCGTTCATGGAAAGAACGGACAAAGTCCGTTAAAAATCAAAGTTAAAGTCCCTTAAAATCCGTTAAAAGCACAGTTAAAAAAATTTTTTATTGTTTCAACCATAAAATGACAACCAGTAAAATTAAATATTAAGCACATTAACATTATTATGGATATATATTATCATACTTATATGACTCTTTAAATTTTAAAAACGCTCTCCTGGAAACTATACATTTTGTGAGTTTGAACGTTCTTCCCCTGCACCCTTCATATTTTAGACAAACGTTTTCGATTTATTATGTTTCAATCATTTACTTCAGATAAGTATTTTTAAAAGGTAAAAATAGCAGAATATTTCGTTACTATTTTGCTATTTTGCTAGATTTTGGACGCTCTTTGTCCGCAAACGATAATAATGTATCGAATCACACAGGTTAACGCTTTTAAATTTGGTATAGGGAAATATTGGTTTTTACAAGCTATTAGTTGCTTTTCATCCAAAAATGTCACCCACAGATAGTAAGGAACAATATTTTTCCAATCAACTTAAAAATCAGACAAAATTAACTTATTATATCATTTTTTATAAACTGTCAGTTTTCAAAGACTAACAACATATGACAATAGTTATTTGTGTATTCAGGGAGATTTTCGGGATAATAATGTTTTCGTTAGACACGGTGAAATTCAATCCCGAAATGCATACACAAAATATTTTTCTGCCGTCCTAAAATACCACACAAAAAGATGATAAGCTATAGCTTTCCATCGCTAAACATTGTGTTGGTTATCTAAACACGAAGCTCGGGACACCATCGTTATCAACTGGCTTGTCACTTACCCATTTTTTAGCAACAGCGTTGCAAGATTTCAGTGCACTGTGTTACCAGATTGTAAATTTTTTCTACAGTTCTTGTTGTTGACATTCCATTTCTTATGTGTATTGTTTGACTTCTTAGCGAGTCAAAGTAAAACGTTGCTACTTTCCAACACTTTCAGTATTTGGTTGAGTAGTAAAATAATAAAAAAATAAAAACTTATTTCAAACATAAAAATTATAATTTTTCTCATTGAACACTTTGGTATAATTTTACTCTAATCGACTTTGTTAAATTTCTAGATAAACCGAACAGTATAACCAACCTGCGGTCCTATGCACTCCACTTTTTAACGTATAATGCACTATGTGTAACGTCAGAGCAATATGTCTAGTAGTTTTGTACAAGGCGATTCTGAGTGGACTAAATGTGGCGTTACATGTTAGTACACAACATAAGGTAGCTAATAGGCATCTTTATGTGTATAAGGTAAAGTACTAGGCCATTGTAAGCAGTAATGATCATAGAAAGTAGTTTAAATAATAGGCTTAAAGTTTTTATATGGAATCATTAATATTACTGTAATTAAAATCTTATATAATGTTTATTTGAAGTGCCAGGGGGAGCTTATGCTCGGAAAAATTGTTAATTTTGTTTTTATCTTAAAACTTGTTCGCTCCGCTCACTCGCCCTCTCTCTTTTAGAGACGAGCCGTTCGCTTGGCTCACTCACCAAGCCGAAGGTTACTGCCCTTGGTATAATTTTTCTAAACCACATGTAAAGACATAACGCCATTGGTTTATATATCACTTATCAGCTGATTTTTGTTCAAATCAAAAATCTCCATAAGGATAACATGGAAACTTTGATGGGCTCTAGGACGAAAACCGGATTTTCCCCAGACTGGGGCGAGCTCCAATCGACTCCTCGTGGCCAAACCCTCATATTCAACCAAAAAATAAAAAATCAATCCTTGGAGACAAAAAAATTGCCCTTACAAACATTGCTTGTTTTAGAGTAAAAGATTTAATTTTAATTATTGTGAGCAAATATAGACTTCCCTGAAGTAATAATAAACATTGTAAAATACTTAAGTTAAAATTAATTAATCATTAAGTAAACTTAATCTCTTTGTAAAGTGTTTGACGCTACGTTAATATTACTTTGATCATTAGTTTAAAATCTATCAGTTTCTATGAATTACTGAGCGAGTTGTAATTCCAGCCATCGGTCAAAGGATGATGTTATTATGGTTATTGGGCCGTACTTATCATTCTGTATATTGATTATCTGCTCTCTGATGTATTTTAGCATCACAAACTAAAGTTCCTTAATTAATAAATGTGCCTCTATGGTAAAATATATAATATATGCACTGTTTTACATTATATATTAAAAAATTAGTTACGATTTATTAAATTATAGCTCAACGCAACAATATATTAATTAATTAACTTTGATTTTTTATTTCATTATACTAAAGTAGTGGCAAAGTAGGGCTGCTGGCTCAGGTCAATGACCCCTGAGGAATGCTGACGTCACCAAGGTCACTGACGTCATGAATGACGTCATCGGTGACGTCATCGATGACGTCATTTCTATTACGTCATAGGTATGACGTAATAGAAATGACGTCATGACGACGTCATTACCGCTGACGTCACCATAATGACGTCATTGACGTAATTAAGGTCAAGGTCATGTGGAAAGACAAAAAAAATTTTCTTTGCACTTTTGTGGTTCCTCGTATTCGGCTGCGGAGCGAAAATCCACGAAGAACCACATAAGTGCAAAGAAAAATTTATTTTTCCAGCGACCCGACCGAAAAACCTACCAAATGTGACGTAAGGCATTCCTCAGAGGCCATTGACCTGAACCCCAGCAACCCTACTCTTAAAACTAAAAAAATAAATAATTTTTATTTCCACTTACCCACTGGAGAAACCCGAAGCCCAACTGGAAACGAAATTGCGAACAGCCGACGGTGGTGGTGTCATCGCCGCGCGGGAGCCGGACGTCGACTGACCGGACAGCACCGTGCCGTCCGGGTACCAGGCTGCGTGGTGGGGGCAAAGTGGTCAGATGCAAAAAAAAATAATATTTTTTCCAACAACTCATTTGAGTTTGTCCTTTTGCTGGACCTCCGTTACTTGGAGTGGAAATATTTGTAAAAAAAATAATTTTTTTATTAATTCTTAAGTAACCTTGACACTTAGTCTGGAATTGGAGTCACCAGCGTTAATTTACTGGCAAAAGTTAGCTCGTCTAAAAGTTTTTGAAACATTTTATCATCCATAGTGATTTTGGTGTCTTTTGAGTAAAATTTTGGATTATTCTTGAAGCAGCGTTTCATTTTTGTTAAAGTGGAAGTCTTGGACATCGTAACAGAATTATTTTGCTTGGCCAGCAAAAACTTTACTCTTAATAATTTTTCTCGCAAAGTTTCAGCCATTGCTGCGTCTCACAGTAAGGTTAGTATAATACTGAAAAACTCAGTGAATTGTTGCACCTAAGCTGGAAGTAGTGGGGGAATGAGTAGTGGAGGGGGTAATGCGGACTGTTGTTGTGAAGTGTAGAAACAGTTTGCTGGGAACTGTCCAAGGAGTAACACGTACTGTGCAGAAAAATAATAGCGAGACTAGTATAAAATTGAAGTTAAAGAAAATATTTATGCTAAGGTTAATAAAGAGGTAGAGCTAAATGAAAAAAATAATTTTTGTACAAGATGTGCATGGTTCAGTTTTGCAGCTAAGTCCAAAACCCACCAGTGTAGAATAAAATTTAATCATGAGAGTAAAATATTTAAAAACATTTGCGAAAATATTAGGAGACTTGTAGTGCTAAATAAAAATTAATTTTGTAGCAAACAGGTAGCAATATATTTTGCTAAGTCATATAATAAGAGAGAATGATGTAAAAATTAAAATTTTACTCACAGAAAGTCCGGTAGTGTTGAGTCGCAGCGTGTACCTTGTGTTGAGGAAGACGGCCGGCGAGTAACTGACTTGTATCGAGAGAGAGCCAAGACGGCAGACATGGGTTGGTTACATAAGTGTTACGTAATCCGCAAGCGACACTGGAGACAAAATTTAATTTTGTTCCCAACCAACACTGACTGTAGGCCGCGCTGTCAGTGGCATTGGTTGACTATCCATTGTGGCACTTAACCGCTGTCACGTATTGTATAATGAGATCCGGCTAATTATGTATTCAGGCGTAGCTCTTGGGGATTGTCCAATGCCGCAAACAAGTACGTGTCGAGGTCCGTACGTGCCGAGGTCCGGCTGTTTACGTAAGAAGGTCCGGTTCCCCCACTCCTGGCCGGCCCACCTTGTCCCTTTCCGCCTAACCATCGTCGCAGTTGTCTTCGAACAGTCCAGCTGGTTGTTCGGAGCGCTGTCCTATAGGATTCGCAATGTAATGTTGGCGCCGCATTATATTGAGAATTCTTTTCTAGTCTAAGGCATGGCATGTGTAGTGTTAGGAAATAATTTTATTTTGTGCTTGCTGCTTGGTGTCGGTTGTGATTTAATGAAAGTGTTGTGCAGTGAAAAATATTTGTGTGTGCTAATGTTTCCACAGGTTGGTGTTAGTCTAAGTCTTGTGTTTAGAAAAATATTTCTTTGTATTAACCTTCCACAGGTTGCCCCCAAAATTAGTTTTTATAAATTTTGTGGCTTCCTTAGCCTATGTAAATAGTTATACTGTTAGGTTTGAGGCTTAGAAGCCTCCGTAAAATTAAATTTTTTTCGAGGCTTAGCATGCCTCAAGAATTATTTTTTACCAACAATAGTATGACACTTTACGAGCCTCGGGGTTGGCCCCTTGGTATTCACCGTTAGGCCTTGTGCCATCGGCGCTGCTGGACCTCATCACTCGTCACTGGCAACATACGGGTGGTTGGCATCCTTCAGCACAAAGTGTCGGCCCTGACACTGACCGGTACGCTAGGCTTTATGTCAGTGCTTTGCATTAGATTTTATGTCAGTGTACTGGTTAAGATGGGGCTCAGGTCATGATTAGCATGACCTTATGATTCCCGTTAGGGGAACCAAAATTATTTAGCATGTTTCCCTTGTGGAAACTCAAAATTAAGTAAAAATTATTTATTTTTTGTAACATCAATCCCCCTATGTTTAAGTTGTTGTGTTGTAAAATATTTCTTTGTACTAATCTCCCACAGGTTGTCCCTAAGGTAAATATTTTTTAAAATTCGTATCTTGGAGGATTAGCCTCTGTAAATTGGCAGTAAAAGTGTTAGGTTTGAGGCTTAGAAGCCACCATAAAATAATTTCTTTTTGAGGCTTAGCATGCCTCAATAATTATTTTTTAACAACAGTAGTATGGCGCTTAACGAGCCTGGGGGTAGGCCCCTGGGGATCGACCCCTAGGCCGCCCGTGCCAGGGACGCTGCTGGGCCTCATCACTCGTCACTGGCAACATACGGGTGGTTGGCACCCTTCAGCACGAAGCGCCGGGTCCTAACACTGTCCGGTACGTTAGGCTTTATGTCAGTTTATCGGTTAAGATGGGGCCCAGGTCATGATTAGCATGACCTTATGATTCCCGTTAGGGGAACCAAAATTATTGTAGCATGTTTCCCTTATGGAAACTCAAAATTAAGTAAAATTATTTTTTATTTTTCACCTCCCCCTAAGTTGTGAGATTCCCCCGAGGCCTTTGACCGCCGGCGGTCTTAGGCCTCGGGGGAATTTCTTTTTAATTCTTGGATGACCTTGACCTACATTTGTGTGTGAATAAAAATAAAATATTTTTGTTTCACATGTAATCTCAGTCAGCCAACACTTGGCGGATTTTTTGCCAGAGTCCTGAGAGCTCGCAGGACTTAGAGCGATATGCATAGAAGTGTTGGTTGTCTGAGCTGTGGTTAAAAATTTTATTTTATGTTCATACATAAGTATGGGTAGTAGCCATCCAAGAGTTATAGTCCTAGGGGTAGGTGACCCCCCCCCCCCGGGGGAGGGTCCGACCGGTCGAGCCCCCCCCCCCGAAACTTTTTTTTCGGAAAATTTTTTGACCTTGACCAAAATTTTTTTGCTCCGGACGAAAAGTGTCCCCCCCCGGGGAGGTGGAGGTGCCAAGCCAGTAGTGTGAAATTGTTACTCCCAGAACAAGTTAAAATAGTAGTGCTAAATTGTTACCGCAGATACAAATTTATTGTATCTTCAAAATTCTAATAGAGCTTAACACATCTAAATGTTGCTACTTCAAGGTAGCACCGTTTTGGTGCTACCTTTGGTGTACTATTTTTACATGTCCAAATTTGCTTTAGGTTTTTAAACATTACTTTAAATACCTGTTTAATGTAAAACTAAGAAATACGTTTATATATGAATTCTTAACCAAACCTTAGTTTTAACATTAAACCGTATTTGGAAACTTCTAATTGAGCTTAACATATTTAAATGTTGCTACTTAAAGGTAGCACCGTTTTGGTGCTACCTTTGGTGTACTATTTTTTACATGTCCAATTTTGCTTTAGGTTTTTAAACAACAGTTTTAACTACCGGTTAAATGTAAAACTACGAAATATGTTTATATATGAGCCTCTTCTGACTCAGAGACAAGTAATTGGCCCCGTTCCTGTCTGGCTGGCAACTTGTTGTAAACCTTCAACCCCGTGTATAAGGGCCCTTTTTCTAAAAGTGACAGCTTGTGAACCGGATACTGCAGAAGCCCCTGATTCCTCGTATTATATCCGTGCTGCCAATGATGATCCTGCATCAGATGCTGGTTCGATCTGAGGAACATCACCAGCTCAAACACATACAAGGAAGGGAGTGTCAGTATCCCAAGCTGCTCAAACAAGGGTCTACATGAATCTCTGCTTCTGGCACCTGCAATCAGACGTATAGCTCTCTTCTGCATTTTAAACACCCTTTCTGTACTTTCTGTACTGGTTTAATGTAAAACTACGAAATATACAAAACCTTAGTTTAAACATTAAAGGTAATTTGGAAACTTCCAATTGGGCTTAACCTATTTAGTGTTGCTACTTAACATTAAACCGTATTTGGAAACTCCTAATTGAGCTTAACACATTTAAATGTTGCTACTTAAAGGTAGCACCGTTTTGGTGCTACCTTTGGTGTACTATTTTTTACATGTCCAATTTTGCTTTAGGTTTTTAAACAACAGTTTTAACTACCGGTTAAATGTAAAACTACGCAATATGTTTATATATGAGCCTCTTCTGACTCAGAGACAAGTACTTGGCCCCGTTCCTGTCTGGCTGGCAACTTGTTGTAAACCTTCAACCCCATGTATAAGGGCCCTTTTTCTAAAAGTGACAGCCTGTGAACCGGATACTGCAGAAGCCCCTGATTCCTCGTATTATATCCGTGCTGCCGATGATGATCCTGCATCAGATGCTGGTTCGATCTGAGGAACATCACCAGCTCAAACACATACAAGGAAGGGAGTGTCAGTATCCCAAGCTGCTCAAACAAGGGTCTACATGAATCTCTGCTTCTGGCACCTGCAATCAGACGTATAGCTCTCTTCTGCATTTTAAACACCCTTTCTGTACTTTCTGTACTGGTTTAATGTAAAACTACGAAATATACAAAACCTTAGTTTTAACATTAAAGGTAATTTGGAAACTTCCAATTGGGCTTAACCTATTTAGTGTTGCTACTTAAAGGTAGCACCGTTTTGGTGCTACTTTTGGTGTACTTTTTTTTACAAGTCCAAATTTGCTTTAGGTTTTTAAACATCACTTTTAACTACCAGTTTAATGTAAAACTACGAAATATATATATATATATATATATATATATATATATATATATATGAATTCTTAACCAAACCTTAGTTTTAACACTAAAACGTATTTGAAAACCGTATTTAAACCGTATATTTTATTGAAAACTCCTAATTGAGCTTAACACATTTAAATATTGCTACTTAAAGGTAGCACCGTTTTGGTGCTACCTTTGGTGTACTATTTTTTACATGTCCAATTTTGCTTTAGGTTTTTAAACAACAGTTTTAACTACCGGTTAAATGTAAAACTACGAAATATGTTTATTTATGAGCCTCTTCTGACTCAGAGACAAGTACTTGGCCCCATTCCTGTCCATTATTAAGTATACTGAGGCTTTATGTTTTTAAACAAGACTTTTAACTACTGGTTTAATGTAGAACTACGAAATATGTTTATATATGAGCCTCTGCTGACTCAGTGACAAGTACTTGGCCCCGTTCCTCTCCATCATTAAGTGTACTGAGGCTTTTTAACTTAACAAAACCTTAGTTTTAACATTAAAGGTAGTTTGGAAACTTCCAATTGGGCTTAACCTATTTACATGTTGCTACTTAAAGGTAGCACCGTTTTGGTGCTACCTTTGGTGTACTATTTTCTACATGTGCAATTTTGCTTTAGGTTTTTAAACAACATTTTTAACTACTGGTTTAATGTAAAACTACAAAATATGTTTATATACATGATAACTTAACAAAACCTTAGTTTTAACATTGAAGGTAATTTGGGAACTTTTAATTGAGCTTAAAACATTTAAAAGTTGCTAATTAGAGGTAGCACCGTTTTGGTGCTACCTTTGGTGTACTATTTCTTCCTTGTCAATTTTGCTTAAAGTTTTTAAACAACACTTTTAACTAAGGGTTTAATGTTAAAGTATGAAACAACACTTTTAACTACGGGTTCAATGTTAAAGTACGAAATATGTTTATATATAAGCCTCTGCTGACTCAGAGACAAGTAATTGGCCCTGTTCCTGTCCATAATTAAATGTACTGAGGCTTTACGTTTTTAAACAAGACTTTTAACTACTGGTTTAATGCAAAACTACGAAATTTGTATATATATATATATATATATATATATATATATATATATATATATATATATATGAGCCTATGCTTGACGCAGAGACAGGTACTTGGTCTTGTTCCTATCCCTAATTAAGTGTACTGAGGCTGTAGGTTTAAAAAAAACACTTTTAACTTCTGGTTTAATGTAAAACTACGAAATATGTTTTTATAAATGAAATCTTAACAAAACCTTAGTTTTAACATTGAAGGTAATTTGGGAACTTTTAATTGAACTTAAACCATTTAAATGTTGCTAATTAAAGGTAGCACTGTTTCGGTGCTACCTTTGGTGTACTATTTCTTCCTTGTCAATTTTGCTTAAAGTTTTTAAACAACACATTTAACTACATTAATGCTTTTACATATTTTTAGAAATTATATGTAACTAATATTATTCTCGATGCAAAATTCATCTCAGTAAATTCACTTCAATCCGCCGAGACCGGCGCCAACCAGACGGCAACTTGATACAAAAAATGTACCGTGATCAGATGTACAACGCTGGGAGGACGGACGGCACGCACGTTCTCACGCCATGTAGCAATTCTTAGAATAATCATGCAAGAAATATAAATCGATCTTACCGATCAGCAATCAGCGGCAAAGATGGCGGCTTGATGACGATGTATTCAATCGCCAATAGGGAATAAGGAAGAGGTGGTAATTGAAAGATAATTGGCTGGGAGGCGTGGACAATCGGAAACGGGGATGAAATCAAAAAGTAGTGGGGACAAAAATTTGGAACTTAGGAGCGGAGGAAATTATCAGTCTTCAAGGAGTACAGGATAGAAGAAGTCAGGGGAAAAGGGGTTGGTCTGGGCTCTGAACGGAGTAGGAGCCAGGAAGCCAACTGGATCGGTATAGAACGCCACCAGTGACGACCCGACTCCAAGACCAGCGCCACAGCTCCAGACCCTCCAGAGAAGGAAGCCGGGCCAAGCAGGTGCAGGGATCCAAGGAAGGAAGACGGCCAAGCAGCTCTAAGGACCCCTCAAAGAAGGACGACGGGCCAGCAGCTCCAAGACCCTCCAGAGAAGGAAGACGGCCCTAGCAGCTCCAGCAGTCCAAAGAAGGAAGACGGCCAAGCAGCACCGAGGACCGCCCACAGAAAGGAAAGACGGACCAGCTCCGAGGCCCGGGGACGAGGACTCCACCGCACGACGACCACTCGCGCACCCACAAGGAGAACGGCGAGCACAGCCGAGGACCACACCGACCGACACCGCACCGGCCACGAATCCGACGGACGGCGGAAGAAAGGTCTACTCCAGGGGTATGTCGAATCACTCTCAGTCCGGTGCACAGCATTAGGTCCCGAACGTTTAAATTATATAATAGATAGAGAACTTCTAGACTCCCTTTAGTTAAATAAATAAACAAAAGCAATAAGCCCTAAAGCAAACAGGAAGCATAAATGAGGTAATCAAAGTAAGATAAAGTTATAAGTAGGAAGGAATAAATAAGTACACAAATAATTGTATATAAAGTAATAGATAAAATTAATTAAAACCCCTGCTTAGGGAACGAAGTAAACCCCCAAAGTAGGAACTGTATTCATGCACGGCCATTCAAAGTATTAAATAATCTATTCCTTTCAACATTTGTAAATATTAGAGGCTAAGACATGACTTCATTTTTAGGGTAATTTGTATAGTAACTTTGTTTGTGGAATTGAATTCTTAAAAGCCCAAGTTTGATTTAACGATATCATTTTTTGTTTTATTGCTGTAAATAATTAATGGTCGATTAACATATAAGTTAAATATTATCAGTGACACTCACACATCGGACGCTCCAGTTGTGCGCGAAGTAATTTACCGAACTCTTACTTCATGAGTGTTGAGTAAACGAAGAACTAGCCCCAGTAGTTGGGTGGACTCTAATTCATGTAAATACATTTCGCTCACTGCAATTGAAGGGCATAATCATATGTTTCACCTGTGCACCATGTTAGTTTAGTTATAGTTGTGTTATTAAAGTCTGTTTAATTGCTTGATCTGAGTTCATTCAATTGCCTTCCTGATACTCTCACTATAGTGTCAAGCGAGTCAAACTACTTCAGCAGTGTATTTGTAACAGAGCTCACGCTACCCAGGCGAAAGCTTTATAACATGTTTAAATTTAAAGTACGAAATATGTTTATATATGACCCTCTGTTGACTCAGAGACAAGTACTTGACCCCGTTCCTGTCCATTATTAAGTGTACTGAGGCTTTACGTTTTTATATCTACATGAATTATTAACAAAATTTTAGTTTTAACTTTAATGATCATATAGGAATTTCTATTTCTTTGTTTTGCTAGATATTGTACTACCGTTTTGGTGCTACCCTTAATGTACTATTTAATAGCGTTTTTATGTGCAAATTTTAACATAATTAGTTTTATATTTGATTTTATTATTGTTTGGAACACTTGTTATGTGTTTTTAGTCAAGCAAGTCTTATTTTGGTATAAAAAATAATAATCTTTAGCACATGTATGTAAAGCTAATTTTTTAAGTTCAATTTATTAAATAAAAATAAATGTGGCATTAATGTAAAATATATTAAAAAATCAGTTAAATAAAATTCTACAGGAAATTGTCAACAAATTTAAAATGTATCATATTACTGTTAAATGTGCAGTAATTCCCTTCATTTTTGCATGCCCAGTTGCGCTTCATCATTTATGAAAGTGGTTTGTTGAGTGTGCCCTTATAATTTACATCCGCAAAAAAAATTGTTCAAATTTAACATACAATTGTGTATGCTCAGTAGTACTCGTCTACTGCGCATGCGCAGAAGGTTTCCACCACTCTTCGTCGGGTATATAAGCAGCTCGGTTAGCCATGCATTTCATTGTTTGGCGAACTTTTGCCAAGTGAACATCTTATTCACAACTTCGGTTATTCCGGATATTTAAAAGGTGTATGCTATTTTTGTTACATTTGACTTCAATATGTCTGAACTGCAGTGTTACATGTTTGATAGTAAACCTGTAGCTGTATTATTTGATCGTGAAAACAATCCATGGTTTAAGGCTAATGATGTATCAGAAATTCTAGATTATAAAAGACCGCGAAAAGCAATAAATGATCTAGTTAAAGAAAAATATAAAAAGTTATTTAAAGATATTGATGGAAACAGTTTAGTGCTACCCTCTAACTTTCAAAAAAGTACCGTATTCATCAATGAACCAGGTTTATATTCCTTAATTTTATCGTCTAAGATGAAATTAGCTAAGCGCTTTCAAGATTGGGTGTTTGAAGAAATACTACCATCAATTCGCAAGTATGGAGAGTATAAACTAAAAAGAGAAAACCTTAAGTTGACTCACTCCTTACGTAAAGCGTTGTCAAATAATGAGAAACTAATTGAAACGTTAATTGATCAAATACCTAAAGTTGCTGTTATACCTGATGATATGGATTTAAAACATATCTTTTGTGTATTGGAAAAGGACACATACTATGAAAAGTATGGAGTAATGGAGTACAAGTGCATTCGTACAGAGAAGAGACGATATAAAAGAGCACTGAAAAGAGCAAAGGAAGATGGTTTTGTACCAAGTTTTACAAGATATCCTGTACCAAACAGTATAAATATCTTTAATAAAGCTAAGGAGGTTATGAATACTTATGGTATGCATTACGAATGTTCTTTGAATAACATACTGACCCCCCATAATTTTGTAAATATTGTAAAAATTATTCTTAATGAATAAACTGTATGAATGTATGTATGGATGTGGGACTTATTAGATTGAGAAGTTAAGGTATTAACTTTAGCTACTCATTTGAAAAGTCTGGTGTGAATGAAGGTCACTGGCGCGGTTGACTAAAAGACCCGTAAACCATGTGTGTGTGTGTGTGTGTGTGTGTGTGTGTGTGTGTGTGTGTGTGTGTGTGTGTGTGTGTGTGTGTGTGTGTGTGTGTGTGTGTGTGTGTGTGTGTGTGTGAATGTGTGTGTGTGTGTGTGTGTGTGTGTGTGTGAATGTGTGTTTGAATGTGTGTGTGTGAATGTGTGGAAAACGACGTACACCCACCTCCTCGCGGTGTTTTCTGTGTAACGCTAAGAGGTGTACAACCAATGTATTGTAAACCACATGAATTAATCTATTTGTATTTTTTAAATATACATTCATAGGTATATACAATAATAACATTGATTTAAATTAAACAAATTTAAAAGCATTTTAAATGCATACAATTTATAATTGTTGTCGCAAAAACACCTCGTGCTTTACTAAAAATAGATGAAAACGATAATGTATGTATAAAATAGATATATACAAATATGAGTCTTTTAATTATTGGAACTAGAAAAAATAAAGATAGCATTAAATTAGTGTTATCATACAATTTGTTTATAGAACAATACGTTTTTTTTCATAATTATAGATTAATATACAAAAAATGTCGAACCTGATTCCCTTATAGAAATAATGAATAACAATCGCAATAAACACTTATCTTTAAGATACAATTGAGGGTAGCACTGAATCAGTGGTACCTTTAAATAATGTGAAAAGCCTTATATTTGGAAAAAAATTATACATTTGCCTAAATAATACAATTTACATGTTTTCCTTCAAACTAACTTTTTAACACGCCGATTTTGAACCATAAAAATGTTTTATATACTGGTTTTAAGACCTATATTTAGGTAACACTAAATTAGAGCTACCATTAAGTTAATAAAATAGCAACATAAATTTATAATTATATTTTATTATTTAATTATTAAATATATTTAATTTATTCAATATTTATTTGACTGACTTTTTTACAGTAAAAATAAGTATAAAAACACAAAATCTGAAACAAATCAGTCATTTTAATTTTAATGTAAAATAATAAAAGCTCAAAACTTAATACATTTTTCAAAATTAAACAAACTATCGGTGTTATCTTGAAATATTTATAGAAATTATAATATAGTATGATTTTATTAATTTAAACTAAATTGAATTCATCCTTATTCTACACATAACGGTAAAACCATTCATTCTGAACCTTAATGCTTAGAACTCTGACATATTGTCTTTATTTCAAGATACATTTAAACCTTTCATTATAAATCCTGTTAATTTTTTTTTAAATAATATAATAAAAATATAAAACACATTAACTTTTAGCGAATTTACCAATAGGGAATACGCTATCACAATATTAGTCATGATAAGACCTAAGCCCGGGACCATGATACTTTTTCATTTTGAGATCTCTGGAAGCCAAAAACACCGTTTGTTCAATTTGATATATATATGTATGTATGTATGTATGTATGTATGTATGTATGTATGTGTCTATGAACACGATAACTTTTGAATGGAACCTCTGATTTTGATAAAATTTGGTACAAGGGTGTAAGCCAGCATCCAATTAAAATTGAGTTTGCGAACCATAATGATCGGACCATGGAAACGAGGTTTTATGGGGTTTCTAAAGGGTTAAAATTGGGTTTTTGGTTTTTTTTTATTTTTATTTATAGAATTCAACAATTTTAACGTTAACCATTTAAAAGAGCTTAAAAACAAACAATCTAGTATTTTGAATTTTTACCTAACTTAAATGGTTATTCAGAAAATCCAAACACTATGTTTTCCATGTTATTCTTATGGGAAATCAACAAAACCTTTTATCTTGCTTATTTATTGAAATATCTTGATAAACTTGGTATGTACATTAATTGGGAAGCGTTTAACTTATATCTGCTTATAAAACGCATATGGCGGCAAACCTACGTACTCAGCCATATGGGTTTTATGAAAAAAATTAAAAAGAACACCATAACATGATAAAATTTGGTATGTACATTCACTAGGTAGGGTTTAACTTATATTTACCAACAAAACCCATACGGCGGCAAACCTATATACTTTAAACCCCCATGGATTTTATGAGAAAATAAAAAATATATCAAAATTCTATTGGAAATTTGCTGAGTAAGCAGGTCTGCTGTGATGGGGGTATTATATTTATAGTTTCATTAAGGTAGCATTATTTTGATGCCACCTTTAAATAAAATATATTAATTCAATTATCTTATTGTTTTACATTAAATTTAGTCTACATGTGGGAATTTAGACAGCAATTTTTGGAAAATGAATGCATGTAATCATGGGATATAGTCTTTATTCTGTAAACCCAGCTTACCCCTTAATCGTTTCCCTTTAAATTTTCATTTTATTAAATTTAAAGTGGAAACAATTCTTTTTACAAACAAATTTGTGCTATTATCATCACTTTTCTTTGTTTAAATTGAATGTAGTCCTTTTTACTCTACTTATAAAGCAGACAATATACTATTTCTGGAACTTAAATCATATAGTCTTGGAACTTGAATCATTATTCCGAACATACAATTTAACTCTCCGATTGTAAATATAAGACGAGAAAAGCTAAAATTTCTATATTAAGTTATTTCCTAGGCTAAATAAAGTTACGATCAAATACATAAACCTATTTAATTAAAAAAAACTATTGTTACCCCCTCACAAACATAAATACCCCCTCTCCTTCTTTTCCCCCAGCTCCCGGGTCAATAATCGGTCACGGCTAGCTAGCTGTTACCCCTCTAATTAGCATACCGTTATAAAAGCTGAGCGGGCGTTGTTCACTTTTTCATTCCGCTTCTACAAGCCACTCTTGTTGTTTCGTCTCTGCTGTTTACAATATTACTTGCTTCAAAATGCCTCCTCGTCTCAATGAAAATTTCAATTCCTCCGAAATTTCTGATGTTTTTGAACAACCTGAAGACACTTTAAATAACGACAGTGAAGATGATGATGATGATGATGATGAAGATGATGATTATACCGTTGAAATTAATGAAGAACTCAAAGTTATAGCAATTGATCCACAATCCCCATTCGATACAATAGATAAATTCATGTCAGAAGCTCATAAATGGTTGGACTCAGGATCTTACGTACGAATCGGCTCCTTTATATTGTATGATGATTGTAATTCTTTTCTTGTAACACCAAATGATAGAGACCGCATGCGGCAGTGGGCACAAACAATAAAGGAGTGCTACGAACAAGGTGTGGATGTTGGAGGCTATTTTACAGCGCAAGTGGTTTAATAACCAAACTACCCTTCCCCCACCCTACACCCTATTCCTTCCCCCACCCTACACCCTATTCCTTCCCCATCCTTATTCCTTCCCCCTCCCTATTTTTAAAACTCATAAAAGGCGGACTATAAACCTCCAGGTTTCTAGTCTGTACTTGCACCTTGTGCCGTCCCATATGGCTGAGTACGTAGGTTTGCCGCCATATGCGTTTTATAAGCAGATATAAGTTAAACGCTTCCTAATTAATGTACATACCAAGTTTATCAAGATATTTCAATAAATATATAAGTTAGGTAAAAATTCAAAATACTAGATTGTTTGTTTTTAAGCTCTTTTAAATGGTTAACGTTAAAATTGTTGAATTCTATAAATAAAAATAAAAAAACCAAAAACCCAATTTTAACCCTTTAGAAACCCCATAAAACCTCGTTTCCATGGTCCGATCATTATGGTTCGCAAACTCAATTTAAAGTAGATGCTGGCTTACACCCTTGTACCAAATTTTATCAAAATCAGAGGTTCCATTCAAAAGTTATCGTGTTCATAGACACATACATACATACATACATACATACATACATATATATATCAAATTGAACAAACGGTGTTTTTGGCTTCCAGAGATCTCAAAATGAAAAAGTATCATGGTCCCGGGCTTAGGTCTTATCATGACTAATATTGTGATAGCGTATTCCCTATTGGTAAATTCGCTAAAAGTTAATGTGTTTTATATTTTTATTATATTATTTAAAAAAAATAACAAGATTTAGAATGAAAGGTTGAGCTGTATCTTGAAATAAAGACAATATGTCAGAGTTCTAAGCATTAAGGTTCAGAATGAATGGTTTTACCGTTATGTGTAGAATAAGGATGAATTCAATTTAGTTTAAATTAATAAAATCATACTATATTATAATTTCTATAAATATTTCAAGATAACACCGATAGTTTGTTTAATTTTGAAAAATGTATTAAGTTTTGAGCTTTTATTATTTTACATTAAAATTAAAATGACTGATTTGTTTCAGATTTTGTGTTTTATACTTATTTTTACTGTAAAAAAGTCAGTCAAATAAATATTGGATAAATTAAATATATTTAATAATTAAATAATAAAATATAATTATAAATGTATGTTGCTATTTTATTAACTTAATGGTAGCTCTAATTTAGTGTTACCTAAATATAGGTCTTAAAACCAGTATATAAAACATTTTTATGGTTCAAAATCGGCGTGTTAAAAAGTTAGTTTGAAGGAAAACATGTAAATTGTATTATTTAGGCAAATGTATAATTTTTTTCCAAATATAAGGCTTTTCACATTATTTAAAGGTACCACTGATTCAGTGCTACCCTCAATTGTATCTTAAAGATAAGTGTTTATTGCGATTGTTATTCATTATTTCTATAAGGGAATCAGGTTCGACATTTTTTGTATATTAACCTATAATTATGAAAAAAAAACGTATTGTTCTATAAACAAATTGTATGATAACACTAATTTAATGCTATCTTTATTTTTTCTAGTTCCAATAATTAAAAGACTCATATTTGTATATATCTATTTTATACATACATTATCGTTTTCATCTATTTTTAGTAAAGCACGAGGTGTTTTTGCGACAACAATTATAAATTGTATGCATTTAAAATGCTTTTAAATTTGTTTAATTTAAATCAATGTTATTATTGTATATACCTATGAATGTATATTTAAAAAATACAAATAGATTAATTCATGTGGTTTACAATACATTGGTTGTACACCTCTTAGCGTTACACAGAAAACACCGCGAGGAGGTGGGTGTACGTCGTTTTCCACACATTCACACACACACATTCACACACACATTCACACACACACACACACACACACACACACACACATTCACACACACACACACACACACACACACACACACACACACACACACACACACACACACACACACACACACACACACACACACACACACACACACACACACACACACACACACACACACACACACACACACACATGGTTTACGGGTCTTTTAGTCAACCGCGCCAGTGACCTTCATTCACACCAGACTTTTCAAATGAGTAGCTAAAGTTAATACCTTAACTTCTCAATCTAATAAGTCCCACATCCATACATACATTCATACAGTTTATTCATTAAGAATAATTTTTACAATATTTACAAAATTATGGGGGGTCAGTATGTTATTCAAAGAACATTCGTAATGCATACCATAAGTATTCATAACCTCCTTAGCTTTATTAAAGATATTTATACTGTTTGGTACAGGATATCTTGTAAAACTTGGTACAAAACCATCTTCCTTTGCTCTTTTCAGTGCTCTTTTATATCGTCTCTTCTCTGTACGAATGCACTTGTACTCCATTACTCCATACTTTTCATAGTATGTGTCCTTTTCCAATACACAAAAGATATGTTTTAAATCCATATCATCAGGTATAACAGCAACTTTAGGTATTTGAACAATTAACGTTTCAATTAGTTTCTCATTATTTGACAACGCTTTACGTAAGGAGTGAGTCAACTTAAGGTTTTCTCTTTTTAGTTTATACTCTCCATACTTGCGAATTGATGGTAGTATTTCTTCAAACACCCAATCTTGAAAGCGCTTAGCTAATTTCATCTTAGACGATAAAATTAAGGAATATAAACCTGGTTCATTGATGAATACGGTACTTTTTTGAAAGTTAGAGGGTAGCACTAAACTGTTTCCATCAATATCTTTAAATAACTTTTTATATTTTTCCTTAACTAGATCATTTATTGCTTTTCGCGGTCTTTTATATTCTAGAATTTCTGATACATCATTAGCCTTAAACCATGGATTGTTTTCACGATCAAATAATACAGCTACAGGTTTACTATCAAATATGTAACACTGCAGTTCAGACATATTGAAGTCAAATGTAACAAAAATAGCATACACCTTTTAAATATCCGGAATAACCGAAGTTGTGAATAAGATGTTCACTTGGCAAAAGTTCGCCAAACAATGAAATGCATGGCTAACCTAGCTGCTTATATACCCGACGAAGAGTGGTGGAAACCTTCTGCGCATGCGCAGTAGACAAGTACTACTGCGCATACACAATTGTATGTTAAATTTGAACAATTTTTTTGCGGATGTCAATAATAAGGGCACACTCAATAAACCACTTTCATAAATGATGAAGCGCAACTGGGCATGCAAAAATGAAGGGAATTACTGCACATTTAACAGTAATATGATACATTTTAAATTTGTTGACAATTTCCTGTAGAATTTTATTTAACTGATTTTTTAATATATTTTACATTAATGCCACATTTATTTTTATTTAATAAATTGAACTTAAAAAATTAGCTTTACATACATGTGCTAAAGATTATTATTTTTTATACCAAAATAAGACTTGCTTGACTAAAAACACATAACAAGTGTTCCAAACAATAATAAAATCAAATATAAAACTAATTATGTTAAAATTTACACATAAAAACGCTATTAAATAGTACATTAAGGGTAGCACCAAAACGGTAGTACAATATCTAGCAAAACAAAGAAATAGAAATTCCTATATGATCATTAAAGTTAAAACTAAAATTTTGTTAATAATTCATGTAGATATAAAAACGTAAAGCCTCAGTACACTTAATAATGGACAGGAACGGGGTCAAGTACTTGTCTCTGAGTCAACAGAGGGTCATATATAAACATATTTCGTACTTTAAATTTAAACATGTAGTTAAATGTGTTGTTTAAAAACTTTAAGCAAAATTGACAAGGAAGAAATAGTACACCAAAGGTAGCACCGAAACAGTGCTACCTTTAATTAGCAACATTTAAATGGTTTAAGCTCAATTAAAAGTTCCCAAATTACCTTCAATGTTAAAACTAAGGTTTTGTTAAGATTTCATTTATAAAAACATATTTCGTAGTTTTACATTAAACCAGAAGTTAAAAGTGTTTTTTTTAAAAACCTACAGCCTCAGTACACTTAATTAGGGATAGGAACAAGACCAAGTACCTGTCTCTGCGTCAAGCATAGGCTCATATATATATATATATACAAATTTCGTAGTTTTGCATTAAACCAGTAGTTAAAAGTCTTGTTTAAAAACGTAAAGCCTCAGTACATTTAATTATGGACAGGAACAGGGCCAATTACTTGTCTCTGAGTCAGCAGAGGCTTATATATAAACATATTTCGTACTTTAACATTGAACCCGTAGTTAAAAGTGTTGTTTCATACTTTAACATTAAACCCTTAGTTAAAAGTGTTGTTTAAAAACTTTAAGCAAAATTGACAAGGAAGAAATAGTACACCAAAGGTAGCACCAAAACGGTGCTACCTCTAATTAGCAACATTTAAATGTTTTAAGCTCAATTAAAAGTTCCCAAATTACCTTCAATGTTAAAACTAAGGTTTTGTTAAGTTATCATGTATATAAACATATTTTGTAGTTTTACATTAAACCAGTAGTTAAAAACCTAGTAGTGTTGTTTAAAAACCTAAAGCAAAATTGCACATGTAGAAAATAGTACACCAAAGGTAGCACCAAAACGGTGCTACCTTTAAGTAGCAACATGTAAATAGGTTAAGCCCAATTGGAAGTTTCCAATCTACCTTTAATGTTAAAACTAAGGTTTTGTTAAGTTAAAAAGCCTCAGTACACTTAATGATGGACAGGAACGGGGCCAAGTACTTGTCACTGAGTCAGCAGAGGCTCATATATAAACATATTTCGTAGTTCTACATTAAACCAGTAGTTAAAAGTCTTGTTTAAAAACATAAAGCCTCAGTATACTTAATAATGGACAGGAATGGGGCCAAGTACTTGTCTCTGAGTCAGAAGAGGCTCATAAATAAACATATTTCGTAGTTTTACATTTAACCGGTAGTTAAAACTGTTGTTTAAAAACCTAAAGCAAAATTGGACATGTAAAAAATAGTACACCAAAGGTAGCACCAAAACGGTGCTACCTTTAAGTAGCAATATTTAAATGTGTTAAGCTCAATTAGGAGTTTTCAATAAAATATACGGTTTAAATACGGTTTTCAAATACGGTTTAGTGTTAAAACTAAGGTTTGGTTAAGAATTCATATATATATATATATATATATATATATATATATATATATATATATATATATATATTGTAGTTTTACATTAAACTGGTAGTTAAAAGTGATGTTTAAAAACCTAAAGCAAATTTGGACTTGTAAAAAAAAGTACACCAAAGGTAGCACCAAAACGGTGCTACCTTTAAGTAGCAACACTAAACAGGTTAAGCCCAATTGGAAGTTTCCAAATTACCTTTAATGTTAAAACTAAGGTTTTGTATATTTCGTAGTTTTACATTAAACCAGTACAGAAAGGGTGTTTAAAATGCAGAAGAGAGCTATACGTCTGATTGCAGGTGCCAGAAGCAGAGATTCATGTAGACCCTTGTTTGAGCAGCTTGGGATACTGACACTCCCTTCCTTGTATGTGTTTGAGCTGGTGATGTTCCTCAGATCGAACCAGCATCTGATGCAGGATCATCATTGGCAGCACGGATATAATACGAGGAATCAGGGGCTTCTGCAGTATCCGGTTCACAAGCTGTCACTTTTAGAAAAAGGGCCCTTATACATGGGGTTGAAGGTTTACAACAAGTTGCCAGCCAGACAGGAACGGGGCCAAGTACTTGTCTCTGTCAGAAGAGGCTCATATATAAACATATTTCGTAGTTTTACATTTAACCGGTAGTTAAAACTGTTGTTTAAAAACCTAAAGCAAAATTGGACATGTAAAAATAGTACACCAAAGGTAGCACCAAAACGGTGCTACCTTTAAGTAGCAACATTTAAATGTGTTAAGCTCAATTAGGAGTTTCCAAATACGGTTTAATGTTAAAACTAAGGTTTGGTTAAGAATTCATGTATAAACGTATTTCTTAGTTTTACATTAAACAGGTATTTAAAGTAATGTTTAAAAACCTAAAGCAAATTTGGACATGTAAAAATAGTACACCAAAGGTAGCACCAAAACGGTGCTACCTTGAAGTAGCAACATTTAAATGTGTTAAGCTCTATTAGAATTTTGAAGATACAATAAATTTGTATCTGCGGTAACAATTTAGCACTACTATTTTAACTTGTTCTGGGAGTAACAATTTCACACTACTGGCTTGGCACCTCCACCTCCCCGGGGGGGGGACACTTTTCGTCCGGAGCAAAAAAATTTTGGTCAAGGTCAAAAAATTTTCCGAAAAAAAGTTTCGGGGGGGGGGGCTCGACCGGTCGGACCCTCCCCCGGGGGGGGGGGGTCACCTACCCCTAGGACTCTAACTCTTGGATGGCTGCTACCCTTACTTATGTGTGAACATAAAATAAAATTTTTAACCACAGCTCAGACAACCAACACTTCTACGCATATCGCTCTAAGTCCTGCGAGCTCTCAGGACTCTGGCAAAAAATCCGCCAAGTGTTGGCTGACTGAGATTACATGTGAAACAAAAAAATTTTATTTTTACTCACACACAAATGTAGGTCAAGGTCATCCAAGAATTAAAAAGAAATTCCCCCGAGGCCTAAGACCGCCGGCGGTCAAAGGCCTCGGGGGAATCTCACAACTTAGGGGGAGGTGAAAAATAAAAAATAATTTTACTTAATTTTGAGTTTCCATAAGGGAAACATGCTACAATAATTTTGGTTCCCCTAACGGGAATCATAAGGTCATGCTAATCATGACCTGGGCCCCATCTTAACCGATAAACTGACATAAAGCCTAACGTACCGGACAGTGTTAGGACCCGGCGCTTCGTGCTGAAGGGTGCCAACCACCCGTATGTTGCCAGTGACGAGTGATGAGGCCCAGCAGCGTCCCTGGCACGGGCGGCCTAGGGGTCGATCCCCAGGGGCCTACCCCCAGGCTCGTTAAGCGCCATACTACTGTTGTTAAAAAATAATTATTGAGGCATGCTAAGCCTCAAAAAGAAATTATTTTATGGTGGCTTCTAAGCCTCAAACCTAACACTTTTACTGCCAATTTACAGAGGCTAATCCTCCAAGATACGAATTTTAAAAAATATTTATCTTAGGGACAACCTGTGGGAGATTAGTACAAAGAAATATTTTACAACACAACAACTTAAACATAGGGGGATTGATGTTACAAAAAATAAATAATTTTTACTTAATTTTGAGTTTCCACAAGGGAAACATGCTAAATAATTTTGGTTCCCCTAAGGGGAATCATAAGGTCATGCTAATCATGACCTGAGCCCCATCTTAACCAGTACACTGACATAAAATCTAATGCAAAGCACTGACATAAAGCCTAGCGTACCGGTCAGTGTCAGGGCCGACACTTTGTGCTGAAGGATGCCAACCACCCGTATGTTGCCAGTGACGAGTGATGAGGTCCAGCAGCGCCGATGGCACAAGGCCTAACGGTGAATACCAAGGGGCCAACCCCGAGGCTCGTAAAGTGTCATACTATTGTTGGTAAAAAATAATTCTTGAGGCATGCTAAGCCTCGAAAAAAATTTAATTTTACGGAGGCTTCTAAGCCTCAAACCTAACAGTATAACTATTTACATAGGCTAAGGAAGCCACAAAATTTATAAAAACTAATTTTGGGGGCAACCTGTGGAAGGTTAATACAAAGAAATATTTTTCTAAACACAAGACTTAGACTAACACCAACCTGTGGAAACATTAGCACACACAAATATTTTTCACTGCACAACACTTTCATTAAATCACAACCGACACCAAGCAGCAAGCACAAAATAAAATTATTTCCTAACACTACACATGCCATGCCTTAGACTAGAAAAGAATTCTCAATATAATGCGGCGCCAACATTACATTGCGAATCCTATAGGACAGCGCTCCGAACAACCAGCTGGACTGTTCGAAGACAACTGCGACGATGGTTAGGCGGAAAGGGACAAGGTGGGCCGGCCAGGAGTGGGGGAACCGGACCTTCTTACGTAAACAGCCGGACCTCGGCACGTACGGACCTCGACACGTACTTGTTTGCGGCATTGGACAATCCCCAAGAGCTACGCCTGAATACATAACTAGCCGGATCTCATTATACAATACGTGACAGCGGTAAAGTGCCACAATGGATAGTCAACCAATGCCACTGACAGCGCGGCCTACAGTCAGTGTTGGTTGGGAACAAAATTAAATTTTGTCTCCAGTGTCGCTTGCGGATTACGTAACACTTATGTAACCAACCCATGTCTGCCGTCTTGGCTCTCTCTCGATACAAGTCAGTTACTCGCCGGCCGTCTTCCTCAACACAAGGTACACGCTGCGACTCAACACTACCGGACTTTCTGTGAGTAAAATTTTAATTTTTACATCATTCTCTCTTATTATATGACTTAGCAAAATATATTGCTACCTGTTTGCTACAAAATTAATTTTTATTTAGCACTACAAGTCTCCTAATATTTTTGCAAATGTTTTTAAATATTTTACTCTCATGATTAAATTTTATTCTACACTGGTGGGTTTTGGACTTAGCTGCAAAACTGAACCATGCACATCTTGTACAAAAATTATTTTTTTCATTTAGCTCTACCTCTTTATTAACCTTAGCATAAATATTTTCTTTAACTTCAATTTTATACTAGTCTCGCTATTATTTTTCTGCACAGTACGTGTTACTCCTTGGACAGTTCCCAGCAAACTGTTTCTACACTTCACAACAACAGTCCGCATTACCCCCTCCACTACTCATTCCCCCACTACTTCCAGCTTAGGTGCAACAATTCACTGAGTTTTTCAGTATTATACTAACCTTACTGTGAGACGCAGCAATGGCTGAAACTTTGCGAGAAAAATTATTAAGAGTAAAGTTTTTGCTGGCCAAGCAAAATAATTCTGTTACGATGTCCAAGACTTCCACTTTAACAAAAATGAAACGCTGCTTCAAGAATAATCCAAAATTTTACTCAAAAGACACCAAAATCACTATGGATGATAAAATGTTTCAAAAACTTTTAGACGAGCTAACTTTTGCCAGTAAAATAACGCTGGTGACTCCAATTCCAGACTAAGTGTCAAGGTTACTTAAGAATTAATAAAAAAATTATTTTTTTTACAAATATTTCCACTCCAAGTAGCGGAGGTCCAGCAAAAGGACAAACTCAAATGAGTTGTTGGAAAAAATATTATTTTTTTTGCATCTGACCACTTTGCCCCCACCACGCAGCCTGGTACCCGGACGGCACGGTGCTGTCCGGTCAGTCGACGTCCGGCTCCCGCGCGGCGATGACACCACCACCGTCGGCTGTTCGCAATTTCGTTTCCAGTTGGGCTTCGGGTTTCTCCAGTGGGTAAGTGGAAATAAAAATTATTTATTTTTTTAGTTTTAAGAGTAGGGTTGCTGGGGTTCAGGTCAATGGCCTCTGAGGAATGCCTTACGTCACTTTTGGTAGGTTTTTCGGTCGGGTCGCTGGAAAAATAAATTTTTCTTTGCACTTTTGTGGTTCTTCGTGGATTTTCGCTCCGCAGCCGAATACGAGGAACCACAAAAGTGCAAAGAAAAATTTTTTTGTCTTTCCACATGACCTTGACCTTAATTACGTCAATGACGTCATTATGGTGACGTCAGCGGTAATGACGTCGTCATGACGTCATTTCTATTACGTCATACCTATGACGTAATAGAAATGACGTCATCGATGACGTCACCGATGACGTCATTCATGACGTCAGTGACCTTGGTGACGTCAGCATTCCTCAGGGGTCATTGACCTGAGCCAGCAGCCCTACTTTGCCACTACTGACCTGAGCCAGCAGCCCTACTTTTCCACTACTTACTAATTTTGATAGTGCGCTAATATTTATGTTATTAATAAATGCGATTGTAATTCATTTTCAGTACTCTTTGGTTTCGAGGTACCACAAAACAATTTAATTCTCTAAATATTTCTTAATTGGTAGAAATAAGTTTGGGATTTGCTTAAGGAAAAGCATCGAACTATCTAAACTGAACACTTATAACATTGGGAATAATTCATTACAAAATGTACAGTAACACTCATATACTTTATAAGCTTAAGAATGTATATCCAAAATATTTACCATTAAATATGGCAACCATTTCTATCTTTTCGCACTCTTATTTTTCTTAAGATTTATGTCTTACAGCCAGCTGATTCTTTCGACATTCATTAAATAATGACAGCTGTGTCCAGTATCAAAAATTTATGCTTTTCTCATTTTCGTACAAACGACTTCCATTTAGAAGGCGGCGTTCATATCCACTCAGTCACTCTTCCATTTTCTAGTTTACTAATAAACAATTTTCTCCGTATTTTTATAAAACTCGTTTCTTTAGAGTGAGTCTGTTTCATTGAGCATGCAAAGCCCACGTATGCGTTGTAACTCTGGATCTTATAAATGAACTTGAAGAGTTTAATAGGGCATTGTGAAAGTTTTTGTGACAAGCTGAACAAATTGCAAAGTTAAAGGAGTAGGGGTGGAAACAGAAACATATAAGCAACCTTTAAAACTTTAGAATACCACATAGCTGATCGCATTGCCTCCACGTTTTGCTAATACTTTTAACATCACAAAATATTTTAACCACATAATCTAGCTATTTTTTCTAGGAGGGGATTATCCTATATTTGCCTACAAGAAAACTATGCTAAAAAACCTTCCCATGGAGGAATTCTTTTCCATGTGAAGAAAGGAAAAAAAATCATTCCGTTAGAAACTCGCAAATTACGCAGATTTGCTGCAAAGGGGGTATATTTGTAAAAAATCTAATATTATATACTGGATGATGTAAAAACATGTTAACTTTATTTTAAAAGTAGATTTTTTATTTTTTGAAGATTTAAACGCTCTAGCGAGAATTTAAACGTAAGAGTATGACGCAGAGCGAGTTATGCTCCATAAGCTCGCTTGCCAATAAATTGAGCTCTGAACATTTATGGTGTTTTGTTACAGTACCCACCACTGGTGATATTATCATACTTTGTGTTCATTCGTTAGCGAACATTCGTTTGTGTGATAGGAAAAATAATTATTATCTCCAAATAACTAAATTTTAAATCGATAATATTTTTTATGCAGTTTTATGGAATATATCAACAATATACAGGTAATGTTTCGTTTGTTTCTGTTCCCTGTTATGTGTCATTTTAATTTATTTGACGGTAACATCTGTTCAATAATGAAGACCACGACATTTTAGAGCATTTGACAATGTGACCTTGTTACCGAAACTAGAGTCGTACAAAAACTATTTGGATTAACGACGGTTAAGGTATTGTAACCTTCAGGATTACAGTCTGAAATCAATCCAGGAGGCAAGAAGTAATGAATTCATGAAAGTAGTTATTAATAAAACTTTGATGAGTTATGTAGTGTTAATTATTAGAAACAGTCATTTTCTTCAGATAAAACCAGTATTTTATTTGGATTAGTCTTAGCCCAAGTATTTCTTTTTTATTTTATTGGGTGGTTTCGGTGGTATGTCAAATGAAATTTTTTTTCAGTGTTATTCTTATGGGACTAATTAACTTCAAAGGCCTCTACTTACCAAACTGTTAGGCCTAAAGAAATATTATGGTATAAAAAGGTTTAAAAATTATGTCCAAATGAAAATGATATGAAATTTGGGGGTACGTATTTAAATTTTTAGGTTGGCCGCCATATTGGAATATATCGAGAAATTAAAAAAAAAAAATAAAAAAAAATAACTGAAACACATACCCGAAAGCTATATAATAAAATTAAGGAAGACCCTGTAAGAAGACTACTGTCAGATATAGAAAAAATAGTTATTTGATGATCTTTTGTGTAATATTCATAATACAGGTTTGGTAAATTTGTTGATACACTTTTTTCATTAAAAATATGATTTTTTTAGTTAAATTTAATTACAGTCAACTAGTACACGTAAATACATTGGTTTGTGTAGTTGAGCTTAAACATTTACTATTTGAATTAACTCTTCGACATGTATTATCTGAAATAGGCTGTAATAATTTTATATGCATATAACACATTGTTTATAAAAACGTATGACGTTATTAACATTCCTATAACGCTTTATAAATGTTCAAAGCAGTCTAAACGGATTTATTGGCGTCCAAGCTTATGCGACGTATACGCTTCGCTTCTAAAATCGTATTTATGTGTTGTTTTCAAGTTAAAAAAATAAACTTTTGCATATTTCGCATATAAAACTAAACTGTTTTAAGGTTTTGCTTATAAGAAATCTTTGTTCTAAGATTAATGATTGCAATGCAGATTATAAGATATTGACCTTACAATTTATACTCACAAGATATAATATCTTGCAATTATAGGATATTATAATGAGATAATATCTTATCTCATTATAAGACATTTGAATAATGTATTATAATGCAAAGATCGATTTTATGCCAATTATTTTTCTATGTTATCCAATTTAGGTATAATATGTAGCATTGCACTGTTTTAAGAGAGATCTATAGGAAAGAAACCTTACAGTTAGTTACCAATGAAAAGATTTTAGGAAGATTCAGTTATGGAAGATCAGCCACAAACAAAACCTTAAGCCCGGATCCTTAGCCTTGAGCCTTAGCAGATTTTAATGTTTAAATTTTCTAATAATTTTGAGCTGTAACGACCAAATGGCTAATCATTTAAGTAGTAGAAATATTCTATATAAAGATTATTGAACGTTCTAAAAATGTAGTTCTCTTCAGCTTTAGTTATATGTCCTTCTTTCAACCTTATAAACCAATTATATGACTTCTTTGAGATATAAAGCCAACAAAACGTGTGGTCATATTTTGAAATATGCCGTAAATTATTAAAAATAACTTTAAATAAACTATACACTCTTAATCATATAAATATTTTATCCGTCAAACCTCAAAACCGATTGATATCGGTGATAATTTTAATGACAATTTTATAATAGTTTTATTTTTTAGTTATATTGACAAGACTTTGACAAATCAGTCGGATGTCTTAAAGTCTCTCAGACTATCTATAATTTGATTATTTTCATATTTGACCCTTTATCCAACCCTAACCTCAAAGTCCAATTTATAGATTTTTTTTAATTGTTGACTTCTAGTGGTCTTTTGGACAATCAGACTCTAAATTAAAGTAAAATTAAGATATGATAATAATTTGATATAAATCACTCCGTTTAACCATCACGACTGAATTTTTGACATGGGATTTTCAAATATTGAGTTCGAGTGCTTTTAAATTACTTTAATCGACACAAGAATGAGTATATGTTACTAATACAGTAAATATATTCATGAATACTTTAAATGAAAGTGGTTAAATTGTTGTATCATATGGTTTCGGAGTACAAAGTATTCTGTGCTACCCATAAAGTCGAAAGAGGCTTTATGAAATCAAAATTTGTATACGCTAATTAATTTTAGGGATATAAAAATCCTCAGCTGCCACCGTACGAGGGGAAAGCGGAAACTCAATAATGTGGAGAGCTATAGTTGTACACAATGCCACTTCAAATGATAGTTAGACAACTTATATAATCAGCCAAATCATCATTAAGACACCCCGCCGCATACGCTAAACAAATTACCAACTCTAATAAGTCTTTGCTTGTTGTATCCCAAAGTGACAATTCATTTTCGTTTATTTCATCTGGTTGTATTAGCCGACAATGCTCATTGTGAAGCCAGTAGCGTCAGGTCAGTGGTTCCATGCGGTGTAATGAAACTACTACTGCCAATTATTTATATCTGTTATTCTACGAATCCACTTTGATACGTTATTAACTATTAGTTCACTATTATTAGTTTACCAATAATGATTATAACCCAATCATAGTTTTATAATATTAATTTGTTTTTTAATGTCATCCAATTTTGGGACTATTGAGTACGCGCTTATAGTATATTGCCAGGAATTTTTTTTACTTATGTTTGATTGTTTGAAATACAGTACCTTAACGGTTACATTTTTTAACCAAGCTTGATACGAAAGGAGTGTTTTTGTTGATTAAAAACAGCGAAATTTCAAAATCATTTGATAAATTCCAACAAACATTGAAAGATTTACCAATTACAGATAAAATATATCTCTATGACTTAAGTATTACCGATATAAAATATAAACTACCCATAACAATTACTTTTTCCCTTAAGGAAATCAGAGTTAATTGACTACAATATTATATAAGAACTTATAACTAAGTAAATTGACAGGTAGAAGGTAGTAAATTAATATCATATAAACAAATCATATAAAAAATTTGCTGACTTGTATTTCAACTACTGCAAAAGGAAATTGAATAAATTTATTTTAATTTGTAAACATTTATAGTTTAGAGACAGCCTTGCAATAAAAATGTAACTTATCTGTAATTCAATCTGCACTGCATAGATTATTTAAGTGAAATAAATAAACCATATTCTGTTAGGTCACAAATATGATATTTATAAATTTAGTTACACCATTTAAAACGTCAAAGTTAAATTTCATTGTAAAATACACTAAATATGTAAAATACGTATATTAGAGAAATCTCGTAACGCAAGTCATTTTCAATCTGTGACCTGAATTTATTATGAGGAAGCCTGTTGAATAAATTACGTCTTCAGAAATGTCATTTCCCTTCATCTGTAATTATATTTTCAGTACGTCGTCGAAGTAGAGACGTTTCAAGTTATACGGTTTCAACGCATATTTTAAGTAACTTTTAAACAGTCTGCTGCACGGTCATTTGGTAAACAAATGTACAACTATTCATTCCCATCCGCAATTCCCTACATTCCTTGCTCAACAAAAACGGGTCATTTTAACGAAGCAATATTTTGCGTGTCCGAAATATTTTAAAATAATTACTAATTTACAAACATGTGGAATATTATTTTATCTTCACAATTCCAATACGTGTAAAAAAAGTACAATTTAATAAATTTTCTGTCGAGTGTCATCCACGCGTATTTTTTGTGTATTTGACGTTCTTAGGTATAATATTGATAATTGAATGGATGACATTCCCAGTGATTTAATACCACTTTATTTTCAGTAACTTTTGGATCTTTTGTTTCAAAATAATTTCGTTAGTATCACATTTTTTACTCAAAATTAATGGTTGGAGATTTCAGTACGATAAAATATTTTTATGTGTCCAAAATTACTGTAAGCACGAAAATTATAATTATAAAAAACTCTTCTATAGTATTAAAAAAGTGATTTTTCTAAATAGGTTATGTAAACGTTAACAAAGGTACTTTTATCCCTTGGTACTTTTATTAAAAGCGATGCAAAAATGGCACATTGGCATAGTGAGGAAGGTGTCACATGCATGTCTAAGGTTGAGTTTAATCAGACACGTATTAAACTTACTGTATTAAACTTTGTTTGTCTTGCTACCACCGATGAAAACTCCATATCTGAGTTGGCTAAAAGCACCACATATTTAGCAAATTGAAGGGGGCACTGTTATTCCAATAAATGAATAATGTTTTCAGTCTTAGGTTTAAAGAGTAAATAATAACTTACTGAAACAAATAAGTGGTGATTGAAATATGCAGTATATAAGTTTGGAAGGCATTAGACATGATTTTTGACTCAGGGAATACAAGAGTATTTACATGAGTATATACATGGAAAATGTAATAATTTTAAGCATTACAGAATGTATTACAGGTATACAGCTAAAAATTCAATACTAAATGAAGTCATAAAGCTACATTTTTCATAAATCTTCACTTTTACAGTTCTCTACTACTATGACATAAAGTGTTACTGATATGACAATCAAACTCTGTATGAAATATATCATAAATATGTATAAGTGTAACTGTAGAAAAACCTTATGAGGTATCATAAAAATGTAAAACATATTATTGTAATGTTGATTTGTTTGAGAGAAAACGTGAATGTAAGTTTTAAAACTCTCAGTATAATCGGTTTAACAGCTTTTGAACATTTATGACAACCATAAACTGTTGGGACAACCTTTACTTTCTGTTTTGGTTACCATATGCCATAGGTGCATTTCTCCTTCATTTGACTAGATAAATTACATGAAACTCAGCTTCCTAGCTATTCCTAGAGAAATAAATGGCGATATTCGACAGCGTGTGAAATTTCCTTTAGTACCCATTTACATTGGGTTAAACTGTAAAATGATTTAATAATCATGTTCATAAAACATTAATGGGAGTGTTGTAAGGAAAGGTCCCAATTTCAAAAAAATTGGGTGTTCATAAAAAATTTATTGAAATAATTGCAAATTGTCGAAAGATTTTACTATTTTTCTAATCAAAAGTTTTGTTTTCAATTATGAAAAGATAAATTTCCTCCTCCTTCAGTTAATTGTAAATTACACTAAAACATTACAATACCTGGATGCAAAGAATATATTGTATTTTTTTTTGTAATTTTTAACCTTACCCCATAATTCGAATAAATTTGGTTTGTTAAATCTGGATGCAAAAAATGAGGCCTGTAGCCGGTATGTATATTAATGACAACTATAATATGCAGTACAAATACTTAGACTATGAATTTAATGATATTTGAGGATGGATTTTAATGACTTCAATGATACGATGATTAACATTATTACTAGCGCAATTATGTTTATGATTATGTTTTATGTTTATGTTTATCTCCTCATGATAAATTGTACAATTAAATTTGTTAAATTTTATTTGGAGTCCCTTGATTTATAGCTTCAATAAATTAATTGTCGATAGAATAAATTATTGTGAATATGCCAGATTATTATTATGCGTGTTAAAGAATATAAAAACTGTCACTATGTTACATTTCTAACATTGAAAATTAAGAAAAACACTAGTCTACTAAACGAGTTCAATAACATGAAAAATGTATTATAGATAATTTACACAGAAAAATAATAGACATTTTTCAGTAAGTCATCAACTACAATATTACAAACATTACCCATTCATTCATTAAGCATTTCAATAAGTATTACATGGTTAATATTTCGTCACTTTTGAGGTAACTACTGATTTTTGTGATCTATAAGTTAAGTTTAGAATTATAAAATCTTTTACATATTTACAATTTATCATATAATTAAAAATAAGGATTATGCTTTGTTTTAACTTAAAAATAAAACTAATGATAAAGATATACAATATCCAGTTCTAATATTTATAAACTTTTCATGTAACACAAACTATTCCATTGCATATTGAGCAAAGTTCGTATAGTTTGAATGCCTATAGCCTAGATTATATAATTAATTAATCGAAGCCTGTAATGCAAAGAGATGGTTAATCATTTCATCCACCGGCCAGATGTATGTTTGCATTCGGGCCTCTGTTATCATCGAATACATCGGCTACCGGGGCTGCGATTTGCTTTCAGCTCTGCGAAAACAAATTACAGCCTGATATCAAAGGAATGTGTGGTTAGGTTGGCACCATTGAAATACAAGTACAAATGAAAAACAAAACTTGTATTCTGGTTATACGTTTGTGGTGTTATTATATGGAGTAGAATAATTCAAATAAATAGAATGAATTAAAATAAATTCTGGTAATAAAAATAATGAACTTTTAATATAAAATAAATTAATAAGGTGTTGTAGGGTGTTGTGTTGTAGACTGGCATTAATATGATTACAATTTGAAAACTAAATTATTAGCTAAGTCCAACAGTAGTATTTTAAAAGCGGTAGATGACATTTTATGGTAAAATGTATGATAATCATAAACAAGAGAAAGGTAACTAGGTGCCACTTTTAGCTGCAATACACGCAAAGTTTAATTGAGTTTAAGTTTTAAAATATCCTGACTAGTCAAAACTTCATACCTGTATATGACACCTTTTCTCGACAATGTGGTTTGTATTCATCTGATGGAGGTTTTTCTATTTTAAGATATGTTAAAAGATAATGAAAGTCGTGATTATTAAAAAACTTTTATGAGTTATGACGTGTTATTAATTTGAAGCAAAGCCATTTTGCTCAGAAAAAAAGCGTTTAATTTGGAGTAGTCTACCATAGAACACTAACTTTTCCTGAATGGTTTCGGAGTTACAGCCAATTAAGTTACATACATGTTCCAAGTTACAAGTTACATACATGTTTAGTACATACATGTTCGTCCCATGTAATTCTTATGAGACAAATTAAACTTCAATTGCTACAAACTGCCAAACCGTTAGTCTTAGGAGAAAAATGTTATACTTTGAATGAAAAGTCTTTAAATAATGATCTACTAAACCACTCAATCACATAAAAATTGGGGATTCTTATTTAAAAATTTATAAAGGAGAAATATAGAGGTCTATTGAAAAATGCAGGAAATTTTGAAAATGAACCCATACTACAGGTACGCAATATAACTAAATGAAGGGAGTTCCCTATGAGAAGTATACTCTCAGATATAGGATAAGAAAGTTAGCTATTAGATCCCTTTAAGACACTCTCCCTGTATACTTTAAGTATAGTAAGCTAGTTGATAAACCTTTTTTGACATATAAGATGTTTAGAAAAAATCACCTACAGTCAATCGGTATTCTTTGGTGTGTATGGTCGAGCTAAACATGTACTATTTGAACAATATCTATCATCTGAAATAGGCTGTAATAATTTTATGGGCGTTTATCCATACCAACACATTGTTTATAAAAACGTATGACGTCATCAACATTGGTGGTTGAAGCAACTACAATACCGCCTCATAAATGTTTAAAACGGTCCAAACGAATTTATTGGCGTCCCAGCTTATGCGTCATATACGCTTTGCTTCTAAAATCGGATTTATGCAAAACATTGCAAGTTTGAAAAATAAACATTTATAGGCCTATATCCCGCATATAGAATCAAAATGTTTAAGTGTTTTGCTTCTAAAGGATCTTTCTTCTAAGGGAAATTATTATAATAAAAATATTGGTTTAGTGAAATTTTGTACGTAATCCAATTGAGGTTCATTCTGTTGTATTGTACCGTGTCGAAAGAGATTTTTGAGTTCATGTAAATACCTACGATGACGATTTAAGATTTTATTGTGGCTCCTGATGGAGGGCAGTTCCTCAATGGGCATGAAAAATCGTAGTTTATTAAGAAAATGTAACCCACAAAACAGTATGCATTGTCTTAGGATAACAAATATCTTTCTTTTAAAGAAGTTAAGAAGTAAATACATTTAAAACCCAGCCTGATCGTAGTACAAAGTGTTATTTTAAAACATAATCCAATATTTGTAGTACAAAGATTATTTCCAGATATATTTCAAATCGATGACAAATTTTATTTACATTAATATTTTATTACACAATTTACAGAGTTTTATTAATATTTTGTTAAGTTTTCATGTTTATATCAACTACCACTAATATTATTTATTCATGTAATGATTTCTTTATTAAATTACAAATAGCCTTTATAATAGAGACTCTTGATATTTCACTTTCTAACATTGTTGTACTTGCCTTGAGTTCTTTAATATTTTGTGGGTTACTTACATATAGTTTAAGTGTTTCGGAGAAACACTAAGCTAGTCCACTAAGCTGGGGATTTATGAAAACTGATAAACAGACAAAATTTTGAATGGAACTGGATACTAATATAACAATTTTAATGAGTGGAATAACCAGAGCCTGTCTTTGTCCTTTTCCTGCTCCATGTTTGACAAGTGTTCTAGGCTTGTAATTTTAACAGCTTCACTATAAGATCTCTATTTATGGTTCTGCTTCATTGGTGAATGCCCAATGGTATTTATGGTATGGCCCAAATGTTTGTACTATCGTCACAAATTGAACAAAACCATCTTAGTCTACAAAATCATTTTAGTCTACTAAACCTTTAATATCGTTCAGTTTCTTAGCTTAAATATCTACCCACTTGGCATGATGCCACAAACGGAGAAAAACCATAAGAGAAAATACAAATAATTTTTAAACCCAAACACTCTAACACACCATTCTCGTTAGCCTTACAACATTACTAAGATTTGTGTTAGAAGTTCCGTCCCCGCGATATTATAAGTAAGTGTTACTTGTTTGATTGAAAGTTTTTAACACTAAGTTTTTAATATTAAAATGAAATGACAATGCAGTGGATTACCACTGTAACGATGGCAGGATTAGTTAAATCTGTGGCTAAATTGCGTGTTAACAATTCGGTTAATTAAGGTTTTGACACTGTAGACAAGGTTCAGGCAATCAAATGTCATCTGAGGCAGCAAAACACACAAAGTTTTATTAGCTCTAAGTTTCAGAACACCCTGATTAGATGAAACTTTAGACATGCATATGAATAGTCATCTTGTCAAATAATGTGGTTTTGTATGGATGCGGGTAAAGTTGTTAGCGCTTTAAGTAACAATTACTAAACCTTTAATACAATCGATTATTTTTTTATTATGTTACGTTGATGAGTTTTGAAAACAGTTTTATTACTCTATTAGTATTTAATATAGTTTGTCATTAAGGTTTTATAATATATTTTAACATAAATCACCACATTATCATTGATTTTGCTTCCAACATATATAATGTTTCATAAATTATCTTCCAAATCATATATCTAATTCTAAGTGCTTACTTTTTTAAGATGAACTAAAATTACTTGTCATTCATTGCACAAAGTAGAGAATTTGACCAATAGATTTTATAAAATCTATCTGGTTTTGTTCATTTAAAAAAGCAAGTAGGATTTTTTCAAGTAATAACTCTTTTGAATAACACAAAATTGAGAACTCAATGTTCAATTATTAAGGATAATGTTTAGCTCAATATTTTATTTGTAAAACTTTTTTATTATCATACTTATTTGATATGCTAAGGGTTATTTTTATGATTGGACTCCTCTAAATATTTTAACCGTTTTGTGTCATTAGATAGAGCTCGGTGTGTAGTTGCTTCTGCCAAAAGTGCTGAGAATCGGACTTAGAATAATGGAACTAGCCATTATTGAAATTTTAAACGTTCCCTGCTATAAGCTTAGGGGCGTTCCCAAGAAGGGAATACTACTGTTAACTCGCTAAATGAGAGGGTACTGGAATCAAAGCCTAAATAAACTGTAATAAAATGTATTTAAGTAAGTTCAATAACAATTTCTAACAACAAATTTAAGTTGCAGCAATAACAGTTATATTATTTATATTTACATGTCCAAAAATAATATTTACACCAGCACGAGAGTCTCAATTAAATTGTATTTCAGACAATCGATTTATGAGTTTAACAAAATTTGGATTCTTGATTTAATATAATGAATAGCAGTTGGAGAGAGAGATTGATTGCAAAATTCTTAACATCGTTAGTTAGATGTAATTGTGAAGGGTTTAGTACAACCATCCTGAAGGGATGGTGCATAATAAATAATTAAATTTTAAAAATAAAGATTGAGGAATTTAACACCGCCAGACAGGCCCTATCATTACAAAAATTAGAAAGAATATCTTACTCTAATGACGCTGGATCACTCCTTATTCACATGACACAATAAAAAAAGAGGCTTAAGGCCACAGGCCATGAAAACACAACACTTCACTACACTCGCGTAAGTGGCGTCGTCCCCGAGCTTAAAGAAGACCGTCTTCCGCCGAATTTCCCGAGCTGACTTCCCTCTTGTCCACAGGGCTCCCTTTTTGTCTTCTTTCCCCTTCCACACTATTATTGGCCAATAGGAGAGCGTGATTTAATTTTGGAAGATAATGATTGGTGGGAATATTCTGGAACTTTCTAGAGTGTCCACGACCGGCAATGGAGGCAATAAACTTCGATGACCCCGCTGACTTGTCATTGCGCAGTTAGATTGAATTGTTGAGTTATTGCTATGGTTGCTGGTTTTTGCTATGTGGAACAAACAGAAAATATGGCGTGGGCTTATTGCGTTGTACTTTTTTGTGACTTGGTTACATCCCCCGGTTTAAGTCGGTGCAAACTGGTTTTGTACCGTTTCAGAAATTTAGAGAGAAGTATCTGAAATGTTAAAGTTTCTTGGTGGTAATGAGGGTGGTTTAGAATTTAGCTTGATGTTTAAGATGTGAATTTTGTAGATTGCTATTGCCAATAATATTGTCAGCATGCTACACCATAAAAGAAGAAAATACAGCATAATTCTTTTGTCGTCCACTATATCAGTCCAGGTTGTTTCTTGATGAATGTGTTTGAATAATTTTACTTCGTCTAGTGTTGTAGAGATGAAGGTCGGTACAGTAAGATTCCATTTTGGAAGTAGGTAATTTGTGATGTTATAGAATTCAGTCTTGTCTTCATTGAAGGGGTCCAATTTCAAATGATCTAAGTTGGTCCAAGGTAGCGGAACGAGGTGGTATATGGAAGGTGAAGAGAAGTCTCTAGAGTCACATGGGACTATTGTATTGATAATTGTTTTTGAAGCATCCATGAGTTTGCAATTACATGGTAATTCTATTTATAGAGTTCCAAGATTGACTTCCGGGATGCTGTCCTGAAGCATGTTATTGTCACAGTTTAATTGCAGAGTTTTCCCAAAATTTGTAATAAGAAATTTGTTTACTTGAAGTTGTGTCACAATAGGATGTTTTGGTGCTTTGATGCAGTGAAATTGACAGTGTAGTTTAAGTTCTGATAAGTTGTTTCCATTTAGAAGATATTTCGCACATGTTGAATCAATGGATGAAGTTGCTGACATGGTGAGAGTGTCAGTTGTGTTATGGCTAATCGGCAGTTCTGCAGTGTAGACTGGTGGTGTGGTGTTGCATGCTGTTTGGGTACGATGCTCTCTCAGTCGCAAGGTCGCTGCGATGTGTCGTCTTCGCCTGGAATATCTTGCTGAAATTGACATAAATAAATTTTGCCTATGCCTGTCTGATTGGTGCTCATGCTGGTGTTTACAAGTTACCATGTGTTGTTATTGCAATAAATTTTATTATGTTTACATTTTGATATGCATTCAAAAACTGGCTCTATAATAATAATTCCATGCTTTTTTACGATTTTTTTTGTTTACCTTATAACTATTATTTTTTCCCTTGTATCTACAAGTTAATGAATATCGGTAATAAATTATAAAATTTATACCCTATTTATTATAAAATGCATGTATTTTTATATCAGCGACTTGTTATACATGTATATGTCTACATGTATATACATGTATATGTCTGATTGTATGGACCTCATAGTGTTCTTCACACGAAAAACTTATTGTCCTTGAGAATTTTTCTGGGCCATACCTCAGATATATAGGTCACAATCATGGATTGAGCAGAGTTGCTTTGTCACGTTCATAAGAGCAATGTTCATTATTGTCATTAACGTCCTTATGTTTGGCCAAACAAAGCGTTAAAGCACATTTTCTAATACAAGGTGATCAGTCTTGTATTATAGTGCGTAATCAAGTATTATGTCACAATCGTGTTGTAATCGTAATGTTAATTTACCACAATGTTTTTGGTACACAATTATACAATGACACGGATACTAAATCCAAGTCATGTTAAACTCTTTATTTTAAGAGTCCGTAGATAATGCTAGAGCATTTTTTCTCTTTTACAACTTAATTTGTTCTAAGTAAATTTCATTACATTACACTTCCTATTCTATAATTAAATTTTCATAAGTCGTTAATATGATATTCTTAACCTATTGTGTGCGCACACTATTTACAAAATATATTACAATGGTTTCGTCAAGCTCGGTTCGACACGACCTACGCTAGCTTTCTGTACTTGTTTTTTGTTTGCAATATTTCTTTATTACTTCTTGTTTCTTTGATTACGTCTAGTTAAGAATGAAGGAATCATTATTATTATTATTACTTTAAATTAGTATTTTATTTAACAAGATATTAATAGAAATAATGCTTACGTGAAAAATAAGCTTCCAATGAAACTAAGAATGACTAAGATTACCTCATGCTAAATTTTTTTGGAGTTAAGACCTGTAATTGAATGCATATCAGGTATTTAATGAAAGTTTAACTTATCTTATAACTATGTACAAATGTTGTGTTTGCCTGCTTCTGCAATTCAGTCCCTCCTATAGTAAAGTTTTAATCTTTGTACATGAACTACGTCACGAATTAATTTTCCATTGGAAAGTAATTCAATTTCATACGTTACAGGGGAAACCTTTCTTGTTATAGTGTAAGGTCCTTTGTACTTATATGCAAATTTAGTTGAATTGTCCCTGAGGTTCTTAGGATACCATATTAAAACCTCGTCACCTGCCTTAAAATCAAAGTCAGTTCTATTTTGGTCATAGTAATACTTTTGTTTTGCTTGCTGTTGTTGAATTAACTTAGGTATGGTTTTACGTACATTTTCAATTATTTTCAATCTTTCCACTAGTGTTGGTTCAGTATTAGGTAAAACTAACAGAGTTTCACTTGGTAATTGGGGTTCAAATCCTAAAAATAAATAACTAGGCTTATGTTTATGAGTAGAGTGGTGTGTGTTGTTGTATACAAATACTGCATACTGCAAATAGTTTGACCATTTTGAGGGATTTTCAGTTACATAATGCGATAAGATGTTTACTAATGTTTTGTTAAATGATTCTACAAGTCCATTAACATTTGGTGTGTAAGCTGTACTTAATATCTGACACATACCTAGCGCCACATGTAAATGGTGAACAACTTGAGCTGTAAATGTAGTTCCCCTATCTGTTTGTAGAACATTAAATACTCCATAAATACTTATCAATTTTAATAAACAATTTGTCACAGAGATAGCATCAGCATTAATCAATGGGAAAGCAAATGCCATTCTTGTTGAAACACATGTTACGCATAAAATATATTTATATCTATTACTTGGGCAAAGTGGACCAACAATGTCAGCTTGGATTCTGGTGAAGGGTTGTAAGGTTGGGTATATAGGTTGTAAGTAGCCAAAGGGTTTTCTGGTAGGAGTTTTTCGTTTTTGGCAAGTATCACATGTCCTAACATAATCTTGAATATCTCTCCTCATTCGCATCCAGTAATAGCGATCTTTAATCTTATTGTATGTGTACCAATTTATATTAACTAATTAATTTAATAAAAAAAATTGTCATTCCAAAATTAGCAATAAAAAAAAATCAAATAAATGAAGCCGGTTAAAAAGACGTTGAGATCTATTTGTAACTGGAAATATCCAGATTAGGAAACGTTCCTGTCAATGACTGCAAACTATAATCTCGAACCCAAATTGGTTGTGATCGACGTGTGTCGTCACGGTCCAAAAGTTATAAGTAGGAGTGCCGTGGCCTTCTGCCGCCCTTCTGTAATTAGCTTCCACAGTGAAACAGTATTAAGTTAAAGTGTTTATCTTGATCCCCCACGTGGGTAAGTAAAGTTCATTATTTCTATTAAATAGTTCGAGATTAGAGTATCAGTGTCATCATTTCAATAAATTGTCATAAATTAATAATTTCAGATTAAATAAATGTTTAAATTCAATTAAGTAATCAAACTGTTCTTTTTTAGGGTTCATGTAAATGCTAGAGTCTTAACCGGCTTCAAAATAAAGTAAAGTTAAATAAACTAAGAGAAAAGAGTAATTTTAGAAGAGGATTGTTGTATATAAAAGGTTTAAATTTGATCTGGAATGAATAAACCGAATTCTATGGAGAAGATGTTTTTTTTATGTTTTTTAAGAAGAACCTAAGAAAAATACCTTTTTTAAGTGCAGTGCTTTACAACGTCTACTGTAAATCTAAATTAATTATGTGTATCTTAATTTTATGAAAGACTTTGATTCCTTAACGGTACACATAAAATGCGCCACTCTGCTAGTATAGACTTGTTGCTTCATGTCTGAAGTCATTAGATGTGTGATTAATTATTAGCAAGTGAATTTATTAATTAGGCCAAAGCAAAATGGGTTCTCATGTAGACTTACTGTTAAAAAATGAACTGGTTTACGAACTCACAGTTAGAGGTGTTAAAGTTGATTCAACTACAACTGTTAACGACTTAAGAAAACAATTACGTTCAGTGTTAAAATTAAATATTGAGCCTAGTGCCCACAATCTAAGTAAAATTTTGGTTGTTGCTGATGAAATTAATTCGATTAAGGTAGCTGTCGAAGCTTTAAAGTTAAAAACACAAGATTGCATTAAAGAAAAAAGAGTTGTTGATTTTCTTAAATGCAAAACAAAGGTCAACCATTATTTGCTAAGAATTAATATTTTGTCTAATTTTAAATTGAGCGAAGATGTCAAAACTAAATTGGAAGAGATTAAACTTCGCATTACAGAGTGTGAATCTGACCTAGATAAGGTTGAGGTAGATAAAGACTTGGAAAGCGGCATTGAACGTAAACTAAATGAATCCTATGATGAGGAAGATGAAGTTGACGTAAATTTGAGGTCTAAATTAAATACTTCAGTAATTTCAAAAGCATCACAAAGTGGTCAAAGTAGTGAGCTAAACATGTTTGCCAAACTGTCAAACCCCATTGAAAAACATTTGAGAAATTTAAAGTCAACTAATGGTCTAAATGTAAATGAACTTTTGGATTTCATCAAAGTAATTTTAAAATTGGATAAAGAAACTCACCTCCCAGACTCTCAAATTTTAGATTTAGTTTTAGGGTACACAAGTGGTCCTTTGTATAATAAACTTGTTGAATGTAAACAATCAGGGAAATCTCTTAAAGAAGTACATATTTTGCTACTGAGTTATTTTGTACCACTAGGGTTGAGGGAAAATTTGAAGCGAGACCTGGTAAATAGGCCCCAAAAGCATAACGAACCTTTAAATTGCTATATAATTTCTGTTAAGGAAAATGCAAAATTGTTGAATTGTTTGTATTCAGAGAATGAGCTCGTAAAATTCATTGTAATGGGTTTAAATCAAGTAACCAGATGTCGTCTTGCTTTAACAAAAGAGCCAGTTAATTTTGAAGAGTTGGAATTGTTGTCTGTTCATGAACAAAATGTTGCATATGAGGATTCTCGTAGGGGTATCATAAGACCAAATAAGGTAGCTTCAATCCAGCATACATATTCACCGAGGAAATGTTTTAATTGTAATAAAATAGGACATATTGCTAGTCAGTGTAGGCAACGCATTAGCACTCAATCACGCGTCCCAAATCAAAGTTTTCAAAACCGTTCTTCAAAATTTAATGAGTCAAAAAACGCGTGATGAGGGGTGATTCGCCAAACCGGTTAGGCAGGGTCTCACCCCGGAGTAAAAGTAGTAACAACGACACTAAAATCAATCGTTTTCTGAGGCTTAAAGAAAGGCGCAAGTTTAAAAAGGAGATAAAAAAGTCGGAAAATACACTGGTTGTAAACAATGAAAATTGGTTAAATCTCAAGGTTGAAACAAATTGTGCTAATGGGTTACCCACATTGAAAATTGATTTTTCTAAGAATTGTTTAGAGAAAGGGTTAGTAGATACTGGTAGCTCTGTGAATTTAATAAGTGAAGAAATGTTACACAATTTAAAGTCAAAGAAATTAGTGAAGGAAATATATGAGTCAAATGCAGCTTGTAAATCAGCAAATAATACTAGTGTGAAAATTCTTGGGTATTGTAAATTAAAGATAAAGATTTACAGATATACTTGGTACGTTAAGATTCACGTTGCAAAATGTTTATCTTGGAATGTCATACTAGGAAGTGATTTTATAAAAAAATCAGGAATGTTAATAGATTTAAATAATGATTGTTGTAGCTTCAAGTTTGACCCAGAGAATAAAATTGAATTTGAATGTAATGTAAGTAGCTTTGTATGCAATGTGAATCAAAACGTTCAAGTAGGTCTGCACAAAGCGACAAATGATGTAATTAGGCTGATAGAAGAATTCCCTAAGGTGTTTACTGATAAGATAGGAGCCGCTATTGACTATGAAGTAGATTTAAAATTAAAGGATCCGACTCCAGTGTGTCTCAAAACTTATCCAATGTCTCCCCCGAGAATGTCAGCTATGAAGGACATTATTGATGATTTATTAGCACAAAATATAATTAGACCGTCTTTATCCGCATATGCCAGCCCTACATTCCTTGTCAAGAAACCGAATTCAGATAAGTTTAGGCTTGTAATTAACTACAGTCAATTAAACAAAAAATTGAACAAGTTAATTACCCAATAGGAGACTGTAATCAAGTGTGTCAGTATTTGCAAGGCTGTAAATATTTTACCGTCTTAGATCTCTGCAATAGCTTTCACCAAATTAAGCTAAGCGAGAAAAGTAAACACATAACAGCATTTACCACACCTTTTTCGAGTTATGAGTGGAACCGTATTCCTTATGGTTTACATCTTGGTTCCGGTGTATTGAGTTCATACTTAAACAAAGTTTTTGATGACATAAAATTTAAATGTGTAATTAACTTTGTAGATGACTTAATTGTGTTTTCTAAAAGCTATGAACAACATATTAAAGACTTAAGAGAAGTTATATCAAGGCTTAGTAAACACAATTTGACGGTTAATCCTCAAAAGGCAAAGTTTGTGTTTAAGGAAATTAAGTATTTGGGTTATTTAATATCAGAAGACAATATCTGCATTGACCCAGACCGAACACAAGCTATTAAGAACTGTCCGGTTCCAAAGGATGCCAAGGAAGTTGCTAGATTTATCGGGATGGTATCATACTTTTCACATTTCATTCGTAACTTTTCAGACATTGCAAGTCCTTTAAATGAGTTACGTAAGAAAAACAAAAAGTTTGTGTGGGATGAAGAATGTCAAGCTAGTTTTGTTAAACTAAAAGACTGTATTATGAACCCTCCTGTATTAGCTGTTCCTGATTACAGTAAACCATTTGTTTTAAATTGTGATGCTAGTGATAGAGCTTGTGGCAGCTGTTTAATGCAAAATGTAGATAATAATTTAAAGCCAGTTGCATTTTACTCAAGGAAATTCAATGAAGCAGAAAATGTTTATCTGTGTATGAAAAAGAAGCTTTATCAATTGTTAGTTCCATAAATAAATTCAGATCTTACTTAGAGGTACAGCCATTCATACTTAAAACTGATAACAGTGCACTTGCGTGGGTATTGTCTAATTTTAGAAAACTTGGTAAAATTGGGCGTTGGTGTGAAGTTATTTTAAGCCTTCCTTTCACTATTGAACATGTTAAGGGAAGTGATAATAAGGTTGCCGATTATTTATCAAGAATTTTTGCCACAGTAAATGAGTCAGAACAAATTCAGTTGAGTAACATTGTAAATACAAAAAAGCCTATTGACTGTAAATACAACAAATCCCGCGTGTGTCAAAACAAAGAACTTGCTTTAATTGAGAGTATAACTCAATTAATAACTTCCAGTAGCTTTCAGTGATTTTAAATTTCACCAGCAAAATGATGAGGAAATAGCTGCTATTATAGACAGTGTTAAAAAGGATGAAAATCAGTTGTGTTTTTATCTTAACAAAGGTGTTTTGATGTACAAGAAGAGTAATAATAGCACTCCAAAAATATATTTACCAAAGGATCTAGTGGACATGGTTTTTAAGTATTTTCACAATTCTTTAACTGCAAGTCATATGGGAATTTATAAAACTGTTCAACGTGTAACTCAGTATTTCTACAGACCGAATTTAATCAATGAAATCAAACAAAAGGTAAAAGAATGTGACCTCTGTTATAAAGGTAAGCCTGCTCTTAGAATTTATAACGGACCTTTAATTTCTAGTTACTCAGAAAATGTAATGGACAAACTTTATATTGATGTGTTTGGCCTCTCACTAGAGGAAAGTTTATGAATAAGAACATAATAATCATAGTTGATGATTTCAGTAAGTATGTCTGGATTGTTCCAATTCGTGAAGCTACTTCTTTCAATATAATTAAATCACTTGAAAATGTTGTTTTTAAGAATTTTTCCTTGTGTAAAGAAGTAGTGACTGACAATGCTAAGTATTTCACTAGTACACAATTTAAGAACTTTTTATATAACAATGGTGTTGTACACAAAACAATAACACCATATGTCCCAAGGAGTAATAAATCTGAACGTTATTTAAGAAATTTGAAATCAATATTTCAAATTTATTTTCATGAAAATCATGCATGTTGGGACACTAAGTTGTGTGACATACAAATTGCTATGAATTCAGCTGTAAATGAATCAATAAACTGTTCACCGTTTGAAGTTATGTTCCAGAGAAAACCAAATCTAGTTTTAACTAATTTGTGGAATTTAAATGAGCTTATGAATAATAAAGTTGTTTCCAGGGACATTTCTGATAAACTTTCCAGGGTTGTAAACAATTTAAAAAGTCAATCCATAAAAATCGCTTAAGAGAACTGTATAATAAAAAAAACTCGACCCATCCATTCAAAAAAGGAAGTATAGTGTTTGTAAAAACCTACAGCTTGAGTGACAAAGTAAAAAGTTTATGCAGAAAATGGCTTTGAGGTATGATGGACCATACAAGGTATTTATTTCATAACCGATGTTAGCTGTTTGGTCCAGAAGTTAAGCGACTTGAATGTGGTAAGAAGGTGTCATATTTCACAGTTAAAATTGAAGAAATAAAAAGGTGAGAGTAAACAAAATGAATGAGAGGACATTCTAGGTATAAGTAAAAGTAATTGAATTTATGTAAATATTTAGTTTTAGGTGCTCTTGTATTTGATTGTTTAGTGTGAAGAATTGAGAAAGGAGAGTAATCAATGGAAATATATTCCTTATTTCCTCACACATAGATCAAAATAACTTTGAAAAACTGTTAATCTTAAGTTGTAAATATATTTAGTGTAATATTTTTGTATTTGACTGTATGTAATATCATTTCTTTGTGATTTTCAGGTGAAATTAAAACTGATGTTAATTTTTATGCGAAACAAAATAATTAATTAGTAGGCTATTAGTATACGATTAGTATGCATTTAACCATGCTATGTTCCAGGTAATAAAGAGATGTGTGGTATGAGAAATGCAAAACCACTTTTGCATTTTTTTGAAATAATAATGATCAATATATGAAGGTAAAAACAAATCATAATATAATCTTTTAGTACACAGGCTTGACGGTACTATGTTCAGATATTGTGGTCAGACTGAACCAAATGCAAAATTGACCACGTGTGGACACAATTAATACAAAATAAGCATGAGTATAACCGCTATGTTTGTATTATTCCTGTTTGAAGTTCAAGGTTGATATAAGAATTAACCTGAGTGTAAAAAAGAAGGTTTTATTTAGTATTTCAGTATGTATTCTCATGGAAGAACTGCTTTAATTTGTATTTCTGTGGTATAAAATTGCAATATAAAGGTATTTAATTTGTAAAATGTAAAATGTTTTATTTTTATCGTACGTCTGGATGTCATGATAAAGATTTTTCGTAAAGTGTAATACAGTTAAAGAAAGTGTTACCTTTGTATGTGGATATCCAAACTCACTTGACTCACTCTCACTACAAACACAATGACTCACACAGATTCTCACAAATACTTACTTGCGCGCACGACTTACACATTCTCACATTACTTTTCACACTTCTCACTATTTCACTCTCACTCACTCGGGTATTCCACATTACATAGGGAGAAGAATTTCTTACTTTATTATAATTTAGCTAATAAATTTTAAATGGTGTTACATATTGCTCGAGTTGTATGGAGGACAGACAGACGGACAGCCAAGATATTGCAATCCAGCGCGGAGCGACAAGCAGTTTTGGGGAGCAAAGGATGCACGCATTCTTGACCTTTGAATGGACTTCCGCTTTCACTTTATGGGCTTCTACAATCGTTCCACTGGAAGATGAGCTGTCGCAGCTGATAAGGAATACTTTGTTTTGCTTGATTCTGTGAAGGATGGACTATAATTTTTTTTATTTCATTGTTATTTGAAGAATTGAATGTTAACTTTAATAATATTTATTATGTTTTGTTCTTCTGATTTAAAATAAGAATGCCAATTTTTTTTCTCGAAGGGAGGAAATTTGTACCAATTTATATTAACTAATTAATTTAATAAAAAAAATTGTCATTCCAAAATTAGCAATAAAAAAAAAAATCAAATAAATGAAGCCGGTTAATAAAGACGTTGAGATCTATTTGTAACTGGAAATATCCAGATTAGGAAACGTTCCTGTCAATGACTGCAAACTATAATCTCGAACCCAAATTGGTTGTGATCGACGTGTGTCGTCACGGTCCAAAAGTTATAAGTAGGAGTGCCGTGGCCTTCTGCCGCCCTTCTGTAATTAGCTTCCACAGTGAAACAGAAACAGTATTAAGTTAAAGTGTTTATCTTGATCCCCCACGTGGGTAAGTAAAGTTCATTATTTCTATTAAATAGTTCGAGATTAGAGTATCAGTGTCATCATTTCAATAAATTGTCATAAATTAATAATTTCAGATTAAATAAATGTTTAAATTCAATTAAGTAATCAAACTGTTCTTTTTTAGGGTTCATGTAAATGCTAGAGTCTTAACCGGCTTCAAAATAAAGTAAAGTTAAATAAACTAAGAGAAAAGAGTAATTTTAGAAGAGGATTGTTGTATATAAAAGGTTTAAATTTGATCTGGAATGAATAAACCGAATTCTATGAAGAAGATGTTTTTTTATGTTTTTTAAGAAGAACCTAAGAAAAATACCTTTTTTAAGTGCAGTGCTTTACAACGTCTACTGTAAATCTAAATTAATTATGTGTATCTTAATTTTATGAAAGACTTTGATTCCTTAACGGTACATATGTTTTGTCTGCATTTAAATGTCCTCCTGATATTTTATCGTCATGGTAGTCGTGTAGAATTTGTGCTCTCAACTTCTGTGGTAATACTAGAGTATAATTTCTGTTGTTTCCAGGTTTGCGTTTATAAAGTGTGTCATTGAATATCCTGAAGTGAAGTGATTTTTTATGTCTCCTTTGGAGCTGTTCTGGGGATCATTAATAGCATTTATAATTTTCCTAAGATTGTCGTCTTCTCGTTGAAGTTGTGCAACATCGACATGTACTAACGTATTAATCGTTTCTCGGTCTATGTCTGTAGGTATGTTGTCATCTTGATTATCGATTGGATTCCTGCTGAGAAAATCTGGGAGTGTTAGGGTTTTTCCTGACTTGTAGTGTATCTCAATGTCGTAATCTACTATATGTAATGCTAATCTTGTCAGTCTTGAAGATGACCCTTTGAAATTCTTGTAGAATTGGAGTGCGGAATGATCCGTATAGACGTGAACTTTTCGACCTAAGCAAAATTCCCTCCATTTGTTTAATGCTGTAACTAATGCTACAAATTCTTTTCAGAAACACTTAATGAACGTTGAGTAGGTTTTAACTTTCTACTAAAATATTGCACTGGGTGTTCCTTTCCAGTTTTGGTGTCAAAATTACAGAGAACAGCGCCTACAGCAAAATCACTAGCGTCTGTATATATGCGTGTTTCCTGGTTAACATCAAAGTGGGCCAGTACTGGGGCTGTAGTCAGGATAGTTTTTAACTGATTGAAAGCGTCTTCACATCTTTGAGTCCATTTAAATTCTTTCGTTTTATTGTATTGTTTAATTAAATCAGTTAAAGGTGTTGCTATTTCAGCAAAATTCTTTATGTGCTGACAGAAAAAATTAAATGCCCCGAGAGCTGAACGTACTTGCTTTATTGTTTTTGGTCTTTCAATACGTCTTATAGCATCGACATTTCTTTTGAGAGGTCTGATGCCATGCTTTGAAATATCATGACCCAAAATTTCAATGTTTTCAGACATAAACTGTGATTTATTTGTATTTAGTTTAATGTTATATTTGTCTAGTTCGCTTAGAATTGTCCTCAAATTGTCGAGTTGGTCTTGGAATGTGCTACCAAGAATAGCTAAGTCATCAATGTAGCTTATGACTTTGGAAAACAAATGCTTAGAGAGTATTTTGTTAATAACCATTTGAAATATTGCTGTACTGTTGCAAAGGCCTTGTGGTAGTCTGGTATATTGGTATTTTCCTGTCTGTGTGGCAACTGTAAGTATATGTCTGTCTTGTGGATCAATTTCAATTTGGAAGAATGAATTTTTTACATCGACTTTGCTGAAATACTGCATTCCAGATAAACATGACAAAACAGTGTCAATAGACAACAATGGATATTGTTCCGGGATTATTCTACTATTAATTTGTCTCAGGTCAGATATTAGTCTACGTGTTTTATCCTTATTCGTGACCAAAAATATGGGTGATTGGAAGTCTGTAAATCCTTCGCTTTCTTCCAGGACTTTTGACTTTAATAATTTCTCAATCTCTTCTTGTAAAGCATTTCTTTCTGTGAGTGGTTGCTTGTATGGTGGAATGTGAATAGGTTTCGCATCTTCTTTCAATTTTAGTCTCACCGGTGGAACTTCAGCTTTCGTTAAATCCTCCGTTTTGTTAGTAAATAAATGTCTGAATTCATGAAGAACTTTCGCAACTTGATTGTGTTGTTCAACCGATAGATTTGGGTTAATGGAAAGTCTGTCTCCATTAAGGTCATATACTTGAATTTTGTCAGAATTATAGTAAGTAGATTTGGTGTTAGCGTGGTTGGAGTTTTGAGGACTGTGTATCTGAGAGAGTTCCATTCCTGCTGGAAGTAATTTCTTAATGGGTTCAATCTTACTGTTATTTGAGGTTTTTAAGTAGCCTAACAATGAATTTTGTTTAATTTTCTTCGGTGATGTTCCTGAATTATAGATTTGGATGCATTTTATGTTAGAATCAATGTCACTAGCAATATATGCATGTAATTTTCTCTTATCTTGCAAATTCAAATTCTGTTCAAATTCCAGATTATCCGAATTTATTGGCAATTCTAGTATCTTGAGGTGTTGTTTTGGTTTGACATAATATTCTTTATCTGCTCTTACCTCAGTTAAATTGTTTGATGTGGGTAAATCCATTATAACTGATAGGGTATTGGCATTTTGCATATTAATTACCCATGATTCGTCCATAGGGATCAAGTCATGTGTGTTCGTGTTCTTGTTAAATATACGAATGTTCTTATCT